>CM033463.1:14960908-14978773 GCA_019425755.1 Amaranthus cruentus
CAGAACATCCCGACAAATTGCTTGACCAGGTCGGGCAAAACTGAGAGGGTCGAGCGGGGGTCGAGTAAGAGATCAGAATGTACACAGAAGGTTCTGATCTCCCGCTCGACTGTTCGAGCGGTATCCCCTGGGTCGAGCCATGGTCGAGCGACCAGCAGGTGCACCAGAACATATTGTTTCAACATCAATCTTCACGATATCACTAATATATCATCCTACACCTTCATGCACACATATCATATCATATCACATGCATTACTTGGGTCGAGTCACCACATCCAACAATTCTCCACCGTGACGAACATAAACCCAATCTTCATTACACAATATCATTCAATAATACTCACAAAACAAAAAAACCATCAACTTCAACACAAGTTTCCATCTCAATACAAGATGAAAAAATTCACCTCTCAAGAGGTGCATCTCCTTCAATGGGAGATAAGCATCATGTCTTCAAAAACAACCAATCAAGTTTGACCAATGCTCAAACTTCGGAGTAGGCAACGGCTTAGTTAGCATATCCGTCGGATTGTCTTCGGTGTGAACTTTATCCAAAAGCACCTTCTCTTTTTCAATAGTGTCTCTTATATAATGATATTTAATCTCAATGTGCTTCGTGCTCCTATAGTAACAATTTTGATGTGATGCCAAATCTAGTGCACTTTGGCTATCACAATACAATACCTTTGAGCCATTGAGCTTCTTTAAATCCTTCCGACACAGCTATATACTCTGCTTCCGTAGTGGATTGAGCCACTACCCCTTGCAAGCTAGATCTCCAACTCATAGTCTCTCCCCCAAGGCAAAACACATACCTCGAAGTAGACTTTCTTTGATCAAGATCTCCACCAAAATCAGAATCTACGTAACCTTACAAGCCTTCATTGTTTCTACCATATTCAATACACACATTAGTAGTCCCACGCAAATACCTAAGTATCCATTCGACGACGATCCAATGAGCCTATTCCGGATATGCTATATATATATCTACTAACAACCCCAACGGCTTGAGCAATGTCCGATCTAGTACCATTGCATACATAATGCTCCCTACCACCCTTAAATATGGAACCAAAGACATAAACTCCTTCTCCTCCTTAGTCTTAGGACAATCCTCCTTAGACATACTACTTTGCAATGCTAAAGGCGTAGCAACGGGCTTAGCATCTTCCATGTGAAATCTTTCCAAGACCCTCTCAATGTACTTTTCTTGGGATAAGTAAAACCTTCCTTTATCACGATCTCTAGTGATTTCCATGCCGAAAATCTTTTTCGCTGCACCCAAATCATTCATTTGGAATTCACCTTTAAGCATCTCCTTTACTCTCTTGACCCCAAACATGTCTTTTGCTATCACAAGCATATCATCAACATATAGGAAAAGATATAACAAAGAATCGTCTTTCACCTCCCTCATTTAGACACAACTATCATACTCACTTCTTCAAAACCCATTTTAAATCATACATTTATCAAACCGATTGCCTAGGGGACTGTTTTAGACCATACAAATATTTTTTCAACAAACACACATGATCCTCTTTTCCCTCAACAACATACCCATCCGGTTGCCTCATGTAAATCTCCTCTTCTAAGTCTCCATGCAAAAACGCAGTTTTAACATCTAATTGCTTTAACTTATAATCTTGCAATGCAACAAGAGCTAAAAGAGTACGTATAGAAGTGTGTCTTACCACCGGAGAAAAGTTCTCATTGTAATCCACACCCGGTACTTGACTAAAGCCACGAGCTACAAGTCTTGCCTTGCACCTTGCTTCTTCAACACCTGGTATTCCTTCTTTGTACTTGTAGATCCTTTTACAATCAACAATCTTATTTCCTTTTGGCCTCTCTATAAGTTCCCATGTTTGATTCTTGACCAAAGATTGAATCTCTTCTTCCATTGCCCCAAGCTATCTCCCGGAATCTTTACACTCTATGGCTTTCTCATATGAAGATGGCTCTAAGTTAATCACATCGTTAACCACCATAAGTGCATAAGCTGCCATTTCTTCAAATTCAAGTTTCCTTGGAACCTCCACCGGGCGTTTCAATTTCTTTCTTGCCCAATTGTGATCATCATCTTCATATCCCAACCTAGAAGGCACTTTGACTTGCCTTTTAGGCCTTCTTTGTGCAATGCTTGTGGATTGCACCATAGGCGAAAATTCCTTCCTAGGAGTAGTGGCCTTCCCAGATGAGGAAGTGGAAGGAACATCTCCACCCGCTTGGGGTGTCATCATCTCAATATTATCATCATCAAGAACCTCATTCACAACTTCCCCTTGAGTATCATCCCCGTCATCATTCTCCATCATTTCATTTGCAACTTTATTTGAGCTCTCTACATGAAGAAACACGGACTCATTGCAAGTAACATCTCGGCTAGTAATGATTCTTGATGTGCTAGGATCCCACAATCTATACCCCTTGATCCCATCCGTGTATCCAAAGAACACACACTTCAACCCAAGAGCGGTATTTGATGATCTATTAGCCAAGAACGCCGCCATCAAGACCGCTTCGGTCCAAAATCCCTTACTCAACTTAGCATGGAAAAGCATACACCGAGCCTTTTCTAACAAGGTCCTATTCATCCTCTCCGCCACTCTATTTTGTTGCGGTCTCCCGGCACAAATTCTATGACGAACAACACCAAGCTTCTTGCAAAAGCTTGTGAACTCCTCTTTCACAAATTCCAGCCTATTATTCGTCCTTAACCTCTTCACTTGCTTCCCGGTTTGCTTCTCTATCATAGTCTTCCAATCCTTGAACTCTCCAAAGACCTCATCCTTACTCTTCAAGAAGTAGACCCACACCTTCCTAGAGTAATCATCTATGATAGTAAGCAAGTACCTAGACCATCCTATGGATGGCTCCCTTGATGGACCCCATAAATACGAATGCACATAGTCAAGTGTTGACTTAGTCCTATGTATGGCCGCCTTAAAGCTAACCCTTCTTTGCTTCCCAAGCACACAATGCTCACAAAACTCCATAAAACCAATCGCTTGACTACCAAGAAGACCCTTCTTTGACAACTCAACTAAACCCCTCTCATTCATGTGCCCCAATCTCAAGTGCCACAACTTAGTATGATCCGACTCTTTCATTGAGGAACTACCACATGCGGAACCCTCAATGGTAGACCTGGTAAGCTCATATAACGACCCCACTTTCTTGCCCTTCATGACCACTTGAGCACCCAAAGATATCAAATTCTTCATGTTAGGAACATGTCTTACGTTTCTCAACGTACGCACAAAACCATCAAACATCTTGATCCTCACGGTACCAATGCCCATCACTTCACATGACACATTATTCCCTATAAGCACCACACCACCACTAATACTCTCATATGTAGTGAACTTATGCCTATTAGGGGTAATGTGGTATGAACACCCCGAATCAAGAATCCATTGGTATCTAGACCTAACCTCCGACTCCACCGCAAGAAGTATAGGACTATCATCACAAAAGCCCTCATCATCGCTACTATGAAAAATCGCCGCCGAATCATGTGAAGTGGAACCATTCCCATTCCACTTCCTTTTGCCCTTATTATTCTCCGGACAAAATCTCTTAATGTGACCCTTTTTCTTGCAATTATAGCATACAACATTCTTAAGCCTAGACTTAGATCTAGACTTCCCATGCTTGGGTTTATTTTCCCCAAAGTTGCCTGTAGACCTTCCCCTTACCACAAGGCCTTGACCACCGTGTGACACATCATCATTCTTAGTCAATTGTTTATTTATCAACTCCCGTTGCAACAAAGCACCCTTGACCTCTTCACAATGTCGTTTAACAACAAGGATTTAGTAATGAAGTGGGGGAAGCTTTCGGGGGCTGGTGATGATGATGAGCTGAAAACACATATGACATTGGATAGGTTTAAGGACTATCCTGATGCGGGTGAAGTATTTTAAGTAGTTGTTTGTGTTGTATGTTGGGTTCAACAATTTTGCCTCCATTGCCAAGAGCATAAGATTAGATATAATTTACTTTTTGTTGTGGAGGATGTAAGTTCTATTCCCACATTTGATTGATGTCATTACACCTATCAATTCTTACTTCATAGATTGCACACATTCTATAACATGGCTCAATGCATTCCACTGTGAATGGTTGTGTTCATGTTTTTCTTGTGGCTTATTGTTATCGATTAGTGTTCAAGGGGAAGAGGTTTCCGAAGACACTGCCACTAGTTAAGAATATTTTAATCAAATGATCAAAATTAATTTTTATGAGGAGAAGGAGGCTGGTTTTGGGAAAGGTATGATTCAGGTAGATGGATTCCCTATATGTGAGGTACTAACTGAATTTGTTGCTAAAGAAAAGTTTTATAGTGCTGCTGACGAGGATGATTATGAAGTCGTTGGCGAAGATTTGCATGCGGATGCCGGTGAGGGCTGTATGAATGTAGATGGGAATGCTTTTTTAAAGTTGAAAGTTCCAAATGGTGTCATGAAAGATGCTAACATCAAAACAATTGCTGAAGATGTGAGTTATTTTGATTTTATTTGTTTATTTTTTTCATTTGTTTTTCAAATGACCAATTTAAGCATCTAATTGTGGGTTTATAATCAAAACTGAAACTCATTTTATTCAACTGCATTTACATTTTCACAACTGAGTTTGATAAGTTGTTAATTGTTGGGTTTTGATTTATAAGTTATGGTTTTATGTCAAAAATATATATGTGTTTTAAATAGATCGTATTAACTTTTACTTTCATAAATTGTATGTTTTAATATCTAAAATGTTTCGTATAAGATATTAATCGTTTCCTTTTTATTTGAAGGTCTTAATCAATCATGTATTTGTTTTCTTTTTAATAGTCAGTTCAAGAGGGTTGTTTGTTGCTGAAAAAAGATATTGATGTTGTGGTGCACAGCTATATGGAAAGTTTGGGTGAGCCACAAAAAAGAAAGTTGAAAAAGAAGGTGTTGTGTCTGTTACACAACAAATTTTTCGAGATAATGGTTGGCTGTCTTCGGTTGACGCACTTGTAGAACAATTAATACAAAAAACAAATGGATCGAAAAAAAATGTGGATGGTGATGTTGCTGCTGCTGGGCAGTCTACTCCTATCCAATCTCAAGAAAAGCCAGATATAATAAAATAGCATCGGCTTTGAAAGAATGTTGTTTTATCAACCTGGGACCATGCGGTGTTGACGTTCCCTAAGTGTTCTAGTTCATGATTACAAACAAAGAAATGTTTAAAGATTTGCATTCATTGGAGAAGGAGGTTATGGATTATTGTTTCCTAGAGGAAACAATGGATAAGTTGTGAGTTCTCTGAACCATACTTTATTCATTTCCGTGTTTTTCTCGTTTTATTACATTCATTTGTTTTTAATTTTTTTCTGTGTTTTGCTTTTCTCGGTGAAGATATATTTACATTTGGTGATTTTTATGCTTTATCACACGATGAAGCATTTACTCTGAAAAATAATGAAAAGATTTCGTCGGTAATTTTCGATTGTTGGACACTTTATTTGAACATGATTGAAATAAATCAAGAGTTGGCTTTTCCTGATAAAGAACTTAAAGCATTTTTATTCACATCCCAACACTGTGTAAGTGTATGTGTAATCTCTTTCTTCCAGCTTTGTTTGTTTTTATTTTACATAGTATTTATTTATTCTTTCATTTAATAGCGTGATTAGGGAAAGTTAATGTTTGAGAAGGACGATGAGAAGGCGATTGACTTGAAGGTTGAGGTAGTTGATGCCTGGAAAAATCATATAAATTTTATTAATGCAAATGTTGACATTTAAAAGAGTACCATGGTATGTAACATTTGGTTTTATTTGATAGTGTTCGCTATTTAGACAATATAAAGAGGAGGAAGGATTACAAAGATGCTTCAATTCTGTATAAGTTTGTTGTAGGATGTTTTTATGATTCCTTGATGCATTTGAGCATTTCATGCGATGATGAAGTACTGATTTACAATCTTAGCATTGTTAAACTTCCTTGGACTGTAAATGCATATAATGAATGTGGTGTTTATGTTGCAACTTTTATGGAGCAATTTGTGGGTGATAACAACTTTGGCCATCTTCATTCATCTAAGGATAGGCTAAAATATACGGGATTGATTTGTAGCAGATTAGTCTTATTTGATGTAAACAAGAATAGGGAAGAAGTACTGAAGAAACTGGATGCTTTCAACAAAGAAAAATAATCCAATTTCCACTCATTAATTTTAGAAAAAGCTAAACGAGGAAGACAAAACAAAGAAGACGAGCAGGAAGAAATTGGTTCCTGTGAAGAAGATAACAAAACAGAAACAATAAATTAATTTTATGGGTTTGAGACGGCCCAAAACATTCCAACCCATCTTCCATAATACAATTAAAAAAAGGAAAAGAGGTAAATATAAAAACTGCCAAATTTGAAAACGTTAATTAAGGAAATCCATTTTCAAACCGCCAAAATACTCACGTGATTAATGAAACAAATCAAAACCAAAAACCCATAAAATTCATTCATTGTTTCTCTTTTGTTATCTTCTTCACAGGAACCAATTTGTTCCTGCTCCTCTTCTTTGTTTAGTCTTCCTCGCCTAGCTTATTCTAAAGCTCATGCAAACGCTTGATATTTTCCTCATCCTCCTTTTTTTGTTTCTCAGCTGCTTTCAACTCCCTTTCAGCTATAATGAGTGGAAATTTGGATTATTTTTCTTTGTTGAAAGCATCGAGTTTCTTTAGTAATTCCCTATTCTTCTTTACATCAGATAAGACTAATCTGCTACAAATCAATCCCCTATACTTTAGCGTATCCTCAGATGAATGAAGAGGGCCAAAGTTGTTATCACCCACATATTGCTCCATTAAAAATGCAACATAAACACCACAGTCATTAGATTCATTTACAGCCCAAGGAAGTTTAACAATGCTAAGATTGTAATTCAGTACTTCATCAGCGCATGAATGCTCAAATGCATCAAGAAATAAGAAAAACATCCCACAACAAACTTATGCAGAATTGTAGCATCTTTGTAATCCTTCCTCCTCTTTATATTGTCTAAATAGTGAACACTTTTGCGTTCAGTATCAACAACAACCAACACGTGGTGTTGTTGTTCAATAAGAATCACAGGAACGAAAAACTAGAAAAAAAAAACAATAGTACACTCATTAGTAACACATTTAAATCAATCAATTCTATGAATATTTTATTCAATAAGTATATTGGATTATTTTTCATAAAATTGATTGATACAATATCATTACTGAGGCAAAAAAGATAATAATTGAAAAAATATATCCATACAATTATTCTGTAATGTAACTCAATAATCAAGTTATATTTGTTAATTCTAAGAAAAACAATCTAATATAAAATGAAATATTCTCTTATATCTAAGGATTATGCAATTATACAAGTCAATTTAAACAATATCAAATTAAACCAAATGCTACATACCATGTTACTTTTTTTAATGTCAGCATTTGCCTTAATCAAAGTTACTTGATTTTCCCATGAATCAAGAACCTCAACCTTCAAGTCATTCGCCTTCTCATCGTCCTTCTCAGACATTAACTTTCCCAAAGCACACTATTAAATGGAAAAGAAAAGGCAAAAAAAAAAAATACAATGTACAAATAAAAAAACGAAGCTGCTAAAAAGGTATTACGCATTTCCATAGTGTTGGGATGTAAATAAAAATGTTTTAAACTCTTTATTAGGCAAAGCCAACTCCTAATTACTTTCAATCATGTTCAAAAAAATTGCCCAACAATCAAAAACTACTGACGAAAATTTTTCATTATCTTTCAGAGTAAATGCTTCATCGCGTGATAAAGCATAATAATCACAAAATGAAAATATATCTTCAATGAAAAAAGCAAAACACAGAAAAAAAATTTAAAACAAAAGAATGTAATAAAACGAGAAAAAACGATAATAAATAAAGTATGGTCAGAGAATTCACAACTTATCCATTGTTTCCTCTAGGAAACAATAAGTCATAACCTCCTTCTCCAATGAATGCAAATCTTTCAAAATTTCTTTGTTTGTAATCATGAATTGGAACACGTATGGAACGTCAACACCGCATGGCCCCTGGTTGATAGAAAAACATTCTATCAAAGCCGATGGAATGTTTATTATATCATGATTTTCAGGAAATTGGATAGGAGTAGACTGCCCATCAGCAGCAACATCACCATCCACATTTTTTTGATCTATTTCTTTTTTGTATTTATTGTTCTACAAGTGCGTCAATCGAAGACAACCAACCGTTATCTTGAAATTTGTTGTGTAATAGACACAACACCTTCATCTTAAACTTTCTTTTTTGTGGCTCACCCAAACTTTCCGTATAGGTGTGCACCACAACATCAGTTCCTCATTTCAGCAACAAACAACCCTCTTGAACTGACTATTAAAATGATAACAACAAATACATGAATGATTAAGATCTTCAAATAAAAAGGAAACAACTAATATCTTATATGAAACATTTAAGATATCAAAACATACAATTTATGAAAGTAAAAGTTAATACAATCAATTTAAAACACATATAAATTTTTGACATAAAACCATAACTTATAAATTAAAACCCAACAATTAACAACGTAACAAACTCAGTTGTTAAAATGTAAATGCAGTTGATTAAAATGAGTTTCAATTTTGATTATAAACCCAACACTTAGATGCTAAAATGGGTCAAATGGAAAACAAATAAAAAAATAAACAAATAAAGAACAAAATAACTCTGATTTTCAGCAATTGTTTCGATGTCAGCATCCTTCTTCACACCTTATGGAATTTTTAACTTCAAAGAATCATTCCCATCTACATTCATACAATCCTCACCGGCATCCGCATGCAAATCTTCGCCAACGGCTTCACAATGACCCCTCATCAACAGCACTATAAAACTTTTCTTCAGCAAAAAATTCAGTCAATACCTCACAAATAGGGAATCATTCTACCTGAATCATACCATTCCTAATACGAGCCTCTCCCTCCTTATAAAACTTAATTTTGAGCATTTGATCAAAAATATTAGTAACCAGTGGCAGTGCCTTCGGAAACCTCTGCCCCTTGAATACTAATCGATAACAATAAACCACAAGAAGCACAAGAACACAACCATTTACAGTGGAATGCGTTGAGCCAGGTTTTAGAATATGTGCAATCGAAGAAGCAAGAATTAATAGGTGTATTGACACCAAACAATTGTAGGAATATAACTTACATCCTCCACAACAAGAAGTAAATTATATCTAATCTTATGCTCTTGGCAATGGAGCCAAGAGTGTCGAACCAGCATACAACACAAACAACTACTTAAATACTTCACCTCCATCCGGATAGTCCTTAAACCTATCCAATATCATGTGTTTTCAACTCATCATCATCACCACCCCCCTAAAATTTCCCCCACTTCATTACTGAATCCTTGTTGTATAACGACGTCTTTAATAATTTGCGAGGATTAAAAGGCAAGCCAATAATATCATTTACATCAGCAGTAGTAATATAATACTTCCTCTTCGTTCTACCATTAGAAATGCGTTGAACCCAACCATTAGGATCAAAATTTGAAACAAGATATGCTAAAATCCATGGAGGATATTAGTAATCTTAATGTCTAACATTCCACCATACCCAATCTCTTGACCTTAAGTCAGAACGACTTTAGTACCATTCAATTCCAAAAACCCCAAAACTTACAATTTGTTTTTGTTTCCTTCTCATCCATGAACAAAAAAATCCAAAAATAAGGCTTTACTTTTAAATAATCGGAGCAGAAAAATGTTTGAGCTTATCAATTTCACTTTAAATATTAAGAGCTACAATTATTAAAACTAAAACAAGCCACTAAAAACACAATAGAAAAACAACACTTATAATTGTAAGTTTCAAACTTATCACAATCAATTATTACTAAAAAAGTTGACTTCAATTTTAAACTAATATACATCAATTATTGAATCAAATATAGCAATTATGAAAACAAAACAAAAACAAACATGCATCGGTCAAAAAATTTTGAGCTTATTACATTTAGTTTAATATTAACTATATCAATTATAAATAACAAAAATAAACTAATAACAACATAAAATTCAATACTTATCACTGTCAGTTGTAGAATATAACACAATTATAATGCATGTAAATATAAAATTTAGAAAAATCAATTATAGATCTAAACACATCTATTTCATACTAAAACCTAAAAAATATGAACAGAAAACATACAGTCCTTCTACATGAAACAATGAAATGGGCATTATACATGAAACAGAAAACATAACATTTATAAGAATCAATTATTTTAATTCAATGGGCATTTTACATGAAACAACCGTCGGATACACACCACAATCAAATGGTGTGGCGGAGAGGAAAAATCATACTCTACAAGTGATGGTTAATTCCATGTTATCCTACTCGGGTTTGAGTAATGGATTTTGGGGTGAAGCAATGTTGACGGCTTGTCACATTCTTAACCGAGTTCCAATGAGAACAAATAAGGAGACTCCTTATGAACTTTTGTACAAAAAGAAACCAAACTTAAGCTATCTTAAGGTTTGGAGTTGTAGGGCTATTGTAAGATTGCCCGGTAACAAAAGAAAGAAGCTCGGTGAACGACAAATTGAATGCATTTTTGTAGGTTATGCTATCCATAGCAAAACTTATAGGTTCTATGTTATAGAAAAAAATGACTGTATGTCGATTCATTCGATCATAGAGTCAAGAGATGCAATTTTTGATGAAAATAGATTTTCATCATTGAGCAGACAAAGAAATCTACAAGTTTGTACCAATGATAATGTTGTTGATAATCAACAAGGTTCACCTCTAGGTGTTGATGAAAATCAATAACTAGATGAACAAGAATTAGTTGATCCTATTCCCAAAAGGAGTAAGAGACAACGGAAAGCTAAAAGCTTTGGACCGGACTTCCAAGTATACTTGGTTCAAGGTACTAAAAGTGAAGTATCTTCTAGTGTTCCATATTTATTTAATGTGGAAGGTGACCCATTGATTTATAGCGATGCTATGGCATCACATGATATCGCCTTTTGGAAAGAAGCTATTGATGATGAGATGCAATCCATCATGGGTAATAACACTTGGGTGTTAGCGGATCTTCCTCCTACTTGTAAACCAATAGGTTGCAAGCGGATTTTTCGAAACAAAATGAAGATTGATGGTACTATTGACAAGTTCAAGGCTTGTTTAGTGGCGCAAGGCTTTAGACAAAAGCATGGTATCGATCATTTCGATACATATGCACCAGTTGCAAGAATAACCACTATTCGGTTATTAGTAGCCTTAGCTACGGTCTATCATCTAGAAATACATCAAATGGATGTTAAAACCGCATTTCGATATGGGGAATTAGATGAGGAGATTTAGATGAAACAACCCGAAGGGTTTGTTTTGAAAGGACAAGAGCAAAAGGTGTGTAAACTTGTTAAATCCTTATATGGACTTAAACAAGCACCTAAGCAATGGCATCAAAAATTTGATGAAATAATTTTTTCCTTTGGGTTCAAATTGAATCAAGCCATTAAATGCGTTTATAGCAAATTTGATAGCCAAGGTAATGAAGTTAACATTTGTCTATATGTAGATGATATGCTCATCTCTGGTACTAGTTTAGTACAAGTACAAGAGACCAAAGATTTTTTGTCTAGATCCTTTCAGGTGAAGGATATAGGGGAGGTCGATGTGATCTTAGGCATTAAGATCATAAGACAAGGTAACCGTATTAACCTAAGTCAATCTCACTATGTTGAGAAGATACGTAAGCAGTTTAGTATGCTTGATAAAGCACAGGTCTCTACTACCACGGAACCAGGTATGAAATTTGCAAAACATACCGGTCAACCAATTTCTCAATTGGAGTATTCAAAAGTCCAGACATAGCTTTTGCGGTTGGTAAACTTAGTAGATTTACAAGCAACCCGAGTCCCCATCATTGGATGGCGATAAGAAGAGTATTAAGATACTTGTTGCGTACCAAGGATTATGGTATAGGTTATAGCGGTGAACCTCCTATTTTAGAACGTTATACCGATGCTAGTTGGATGGCTAATAAAGAGGATAATTCTTCTACAAGTGGTTGGGTGTTTATTTATGGGGGAGGTGCCATTTCATGGTCTTCTAAGAAACAAACATGCATAGCTGATTCTACTATGTCAACAGAGTTCATAGCTCTTGCTTAAGCTTCTAGTGAAGCAGAGTGGTTGAGGAATCTCATGTTTGAGATACCTTTGTTACCTAAGCCAATCTCACCGGTGGCGATTCATGCGGATTGCATGACCGCTTTAGGCAGGGCTTATAGACAAGTGTATAATGGTAAGTCTCGTCATACTGCTCTTCGGCATAGCCTAGTGCAAGGACTTATCACTAATGGGGTCATAACTTTTGACTATGTGAACACTAAGTTCAATGTGGCAGATTCGTTTACGAAAGCCATGAGTAGGGATTCAATTGAACAAGCGTCAATTGAAATCGGTCTATGTCAATAAGGATCATTAAGAAAAGCCCAATTCACACATAAGTAACATCGTGTCTTGAATTCAATGTGGTAAAGTCCTTTTGATCTTTGTAAGCAACAAGCATAATGACCCATCGTTGCTTTGGATCGTGATGAACGAGGTAGTCGTCCATTGAAAGTTCTCAAGATCAAGAGTTGAAGAGCTCTTGGTGTTGTATCTGGATCACGAGGATATGTTTTATACGAACTGAGAACCTACCTATATAAGTTTGAAGTGTGGCCGCTTCAAGTAGTCAAGATTGGCATATCGACTATGATAAACTTATGAATAAGATACGGACACGGCCTTATAATGTGTCAGGTTAATGATTTTGTGTTATTGATTTTGTGTGTACTTCATCGTCAAGTGGTTGGAAGGGTCATTTGATTCAAATCCTTATGGATATCAATTTTGGCTCGATCACTTGTGAAATGTGGTGTACTAGGCATTAATTCAATCCGTAGGGATATTAGTGTTGATGCATGAAATGAGTTATAAGTTTGTTTTGTAAATGAGAAGCTAATTATACCCTATATGGGGGAGGTTTGTTGAAAATTTAGTGTCTAATAATCCTAGGTTTATAATCACTAAGTACTACTAAAGTAGTGGGATAATATGTATTACAATACGTGGTCCAAAAGGGGTTCAAAGGAAAGGACAAAAGAACATTTGGAAAACCGAGTCAGCAAGAAAAGCCGACTCACTTTGACTTTTATGGGCCGTAAGCCGACTTGGCTTTATGTATGGAAAATCAGATTTTGTCCAGTAGCTAAAGCCGAGTTGACTGTGCTGGTTTTGGAGGAAAAGTCGACTCCGCTTTTTCCTCTGTTTTGACCGTTGGATTAGTTCGGTTTTCCTTGAGTGAATGCTTTGGATTCCTATACTTATGGCTCTTGATTTCTGTAGCAATAAGGAGTATTAAGGTGAATAATGCTCATGAATGCCATAGATTAATGGTAATTAATGTGTGATCATCAATTTGGTCATTAAGGGTGATTATGAAGGCCATGACTCTTAGCTATACTCTTGTAGTATAAATAGGAGCTTGGTGTTGAGTAGAAAGCACACCTTTTCTGATTTTCTTCTACTCTTATTATCATTTGCTTGTGCTTTGTCAAGAGAATAATTAACTTTTGATTAACGCATTCAATCCTTATAATTTCCAAACACATTGTTGTTAATTGGTATACTCGAAGTTCTAAGAGTATATTGAGTTGTTTGTATCTCATTGTGAATTTCCAAGCTTCAACCTAAGTACCTTTGTGGGGAAAATATCACAAAAGGAAAGTGATCACACACCTACAACTAGTATCAAGTTTCCGGGTAACGGTTGTTGTTACAAAGCAATCTTCAAGTTAATTTAGTTTTGTTATTTGTAATTTCATTTTGTCATCAACAAAAGGTTAAATACAAATTCACTTTTGTAATTTGTATTTTGCATTATTAAGCCTCTAATAATCTTTTGTGATATTCTCTTCGGGATGGCAACCATTAAGGATTTTACATCTAACTTTGCTAATTTGGATAAGTTTGCCGGGGTCGATTTTCGAGGTTGGCAAAAGAAGATGTTGTTCCTCCTTACTACTTTGAGCGTTAATTACATTATAAGTACACCTAAACCGGAGGAGTTGGAAAATGAAACCCTTAAACAAACAAGGAAACAAAGTAAGTGAGAAAATGATGATTTCATTTGCCGGGGCCATGTCCTCAACGGTATGCAAGATTCGCTCTTTGACATCTACCAATACCATGAGTCCGCTAAGGAATTATGGGATGCCTTGGAGAACAAATACATGGCGAAGGATCCAAGCTCCAAAAAGTTTCTTGTAAGTAATTTTAATTTTTATAAGATGCTAGAAAACCGCCCTATAATTGATCAATTTCATGAGTTGCAAAGAATGCATGCTAAACTAAAATTACATAAAATTGAGATAGATGAGGTTTTTCTTGTTTCAAGCATTATAGACAAGTTGCCTCCCTCTTGGAGGGATGTTAGACATGTTTTAATGCATAAAAGAGAGGATATTACACTCTCCGATCTTGGACAACATATTGTTGTTGAGTCTAGCATAAGGATTCATGAGAATCGGAAGGATGAAAATCCTAATGTTGGAACCATTAACATGGTTGCGGAAGGGAGACCATCCCATTCCAGAGAGAAAAGGAAGAAAATTGATTCTTCAAATGGGAAGGCCGTTGTCTCAAATACCGAAAAGGTATGTTGGCAATGTGGTAAGCCCGGACACCGAAAGAAAAATTGCTTTGTTCTCAAGAACAAGCAAAAGAAGGCAAAGGGGAGTGGTCAAGCTTCTACAAGCAAAGACCCTTCAACTCAAGGTAATCTTGCAATTTCGAATGAAAATTCTTCTTTGAATTTTACTTCAATGAATACTAATTTAAGTGTTGTGCAGGATGATTCTGTGTCTTGGTGGATCGATTCGGGGGCTTCGAGACATGTGTGCAATTCTACAAAATGGTTCAAAACCTTTCACAAGGTGGTTGATGGGGAGCATCGCTTTATGAGAAACAACGCACCTATCATGGTCCAAGGCAAAGGACAAATTGAGCTATTGTTTACTTCGGGGAATCTCTTAGTTTTAAGGGATGTTTACTATGCACCCGAAATTAGTAAAAATCTTGTCTCGGGTCCAATTTTGAATCGATTGGGCTACAAATTAGTATTTGAAGCCGATAGGTGTATTATCTCTAAAAATAACTTGTTTGTAGGACGTGTTTTCTTATGTAATAGTTTGTTTAAATTGTCTTTAGTTTTGAATAAGAACTTTATTTGTAATATTTCAAGCATGAATGATAAAGATAATTTGCATTACTTGTGCCATGTTAGACTAGGACATGTAAATTTTGATAAAATTTCTTTCATGTCCAAGCATGATTTAGATCCTATGTGCATTACAATGTCTAAAAATTGCAAAACGTGCATGTTAAATAAGATCACAAGAACACCTTTTAAAAGTGTTGAACGAAAATCCGGCATTTTGGAATTAGTCCATAGTGATCTTTGTGACTTTCATAGTACACCATCATTGGGAAATAAGAAATATGTCATAACGTTTATTGATGATTTTTCCAAGTTTTGTTATGTATATCTTTTACATACAAAAGATGAGGCTCTTGATCACTTTAAGATTTACAAAAATGAACTAGAAATACAAATTGGAAGTAAACTTAAAAGGTTAAGAACCAATAAAGGAGGTGAATATTATGATCCAAACTATTTTAATTCAATGGGCATTATACATGAAACAACCGCCGGATACACACCACAATCAAATGGTGTGGTGGAGAGGAAAAACCGTACTCTACAAGTGATGGTTAATTCCATGTTATCCTACTCGGGTTTGAGTGATTGATTTTGGGGAGAAGCAATGTTCACGGCTTGTCACATTCTTAACCGAGTTCCAATGAGAACAAATAAGGAGACTTCTTATGAACTGTGGTACAAAAAGAAACCAAACTTAAGCTATATTAAGGTTTGGGGTTGTAGGGCTATTGTAAGATTGCCCGGTAACAAAAGAAAGAAGCTCGGTGAACGAGAAATTGAACGCATTTTTATAGGTTATGCTATCCATAGCAAAACTTATAGGTTCTATGTTATAGAACAAAATGACTATATGTCGATTCATTCGATCATAGAGTCCAGAGATGCAATTTTTGATGAAAATAGATTTTCATCATTGAGTAGACAAAGAAATCTACAAGTTTGTACCAATGATAATGTTTGTAGAAACACTTAGAGACAATGAACTGTAACAAGAGGGGGGGTGAATTGTTACTGGTTGCCCTTAGAGTATTTTTGCCCTATTTTCTTGCGGAATTTGATTAATGAAAAATACTCAAAGCAAATAAAGAAAACTATAAAGGAACACCAAGATTTAACGTGGGAAAAAGAACCACGACCCTCTAGGGATTTCTCTTCTCTATTATTTTATGTAAATCAATTCTCAATTACACAAAATAATTTCTCCTTCTCTTTCTCTATTCTCTTTCTCTTCTCGGTTTCTCCTTCTCGTTCCCTTTCTCTATTCTCTTTCTCTTTCTCTCTTCTCTATTCTCCATTCCCCTTTAGACTTACCCAAGTCTAATTACAAATTCTCTCAAATAAACCCGTACAAGATTTATCTAAAAGTGGATGAACAAAACAAGAATAGCACAAGGATTGAATCTTGGAATTAATTAGCAATTAAAAACGTTCAAGATCTCCTTTTCTTGATTTAGAAAACTCACGCAATTTTGGGCACAAATATTTTCAGAAAAATATTTTTCTCTCTATTGATCACCAATTTTGTGCCGGTTAAGAAAAATGGTTTAAATACATTTTAGATCTAGTTTAGCCATAATCCCATGATCTAAGGATGTGGGAATTGTGGGCTAATGACGTGAGTGAAGTGGATAGAAAGCTTGGTGGTTACTCCAAGTTTATCTTTGTCTTCTAGCTAAAAATAGCCAAGATCCTAATTTTAAGGAGTCTTTTTAGGAGGAGTTATTTTAGGAGTTATTTATATTAATTCCTTAATTAATTCCCTTGTGCATCCTAGGTTTATTCATCCGTACAACAAAACTAAAAAAGAAAAATAAAATTAAAATTATTTTCTTAATTAACTCCGTTGACTTCTTCTCTGACCGTTGAACTGGGAACACCGCGCTGTCTCTGATTTGACCAATCTTCGAACTTTGACTTGATCTTGAAACAGTAAAGTAGTAATCCCTTTTCAACTTCTAATGGTCCCATCAACGACCCTTTTAAAGATCGGATATTTGACCTAACACAACAATCTCGAAACGTAATATGTTTGTTTATAAATGTTTAAGTTATCATCAAAACCAAATGGGCCAACAAATTCCCCCTTTTTGATGATGACAAACTTTATAAACAAACTTAATAACAATAGAGTAAATCATATAATATGAACATGCTTGAGACTAACACACATTCAACCTTATCTAGTAAATTAAATCGTCACGAGTAATTTACTAAATTCTAAAGCAATCATATTACTCTAATAAATTAAATTTTGAAACTTTTTTGAAAATCATGTGGTTAAACATGACTTAAGTTTTCAAAAATTTAAAACAAGACAAAACATAAACATAAATATAATAATAAATAAAAACTTATAAATTAATAACATATAAACTAAGAAACATAAAAACATAAAATTAAGAAACACCATAAAATTAAGAAACACAACAGTCTAAGTAATTCAAAATATTATGAGTTGTAAGAATCAAAGGTAAACAAGAGTGATATCCAATAATTCGTATCAAGCAACAATTAATCAATTTATCCCATAAAAATGTAGTAAACTAAACCT
>CM033463.1:14978863-15083863 GCA_019425755.1 Amaranthus cruentus
CGTCCTTCCTCTCCTCAACTCTCTTCATTTTCAACTTCCTTCATTAGAAACAACCTCATCAACATCTATGAGGTCCTCTAAGATTCCCTTCTCATTCACATTTAAATGTAAATTTTAAGGCACTTAGAGCCTATTTGATTGTTCATGACATGGGGAAAGAAGACCCTCAAGTGGTACACCAAACTTTCTAAAACACAGTTAATGTACCTCCATAACCAATCATAAGGCCCTTCAACACATCTGGACAAAGAGACACCATCAATGACGGAAAAATTTATTTTGATATGGTTAGCCATGAATAAATCAACGAGCATCTCAGAATTGACTTTCACTTCGCTTTGAGTCGAGGTAAAATGAATCTACGCAATATTGTAAAGGAGTTTATGCAATGGCTTATAAAGACAGTGACTAAACCGCTTTTATCCTCCCACTCAAGAAATTTCAGACGGCTTCTCTCAGAATTACGAAAAAACGATTTTGGACCCAACATAATATGTGTCAAACCCAGCAGTAGGGACTTCAAACCACTCGCCAATCATCAAACTACTAAATTCAATTTTAATTTCTTTAACTGTATTGGAGCAAACACCGTTTTCAATCGAAAAATTTTGAATGAATTCACGCATCAAATTGGGAAAATAGGGTTTGCATGAATGATCGTACATTAACTTTTCCCACCTCCATGTTGTAGAATAGCATGAAGTTGGGGAAAGAAGGTAGAATCATACCAATATTTGTCTAACCCAACCCAACCGGACATTTCCTTCGCCACTTCTTCGCCTATCGGGCCGACTTTTGCTTTGATCCTTTTGGTGGTTTTGATGAAGACGATCCTTTGGGGTACCACGAAGGTTCTTTAACCCGCATGCATTGGCTATTTTGGGGTGTCTAGCTTTGGTGGTTCTTTGAGATGATGGGGGTGGTATGTCTGGATAAAGAACTAGTAATGGTTTGGGTTGTGAAGATTTCGGCATTTTCTTGCTTGATGAAGATGATTTTGGTGTTTTCATGGTGAGGATGAGAGAAATTAGGGATTAGAAGGGGTAATCTTTGAATGGATTTAGACGGTTTGCAAAGTGTAGTACTAGTAGAGTAGGTTATGAATGATGGATGGGACGTTTGAGTAGTGGGTTATAAATGGTTGAATGGACGGTTATGAAAAAGTAGTACAACTTCTTATAAATGGTTTTAGCGTGTGAACTTAGAGAGGTAACGAAGGGTTTATGCGTAAGTTCGTTGAATATATCGATTGAGATAACTACCTTCTGAAACACCTCGATGATCCGTCTTCCATTTCATAAAATATGTTGGCTCATCGAAAATAAATTAAAATAAAGAAAATGCTGGAATTTGTGGAAAAATAAAATAAATTTTTGTGATTTTTTGTAAAATAAAATTATGTGATTAATAATATAAAATGGAATAACATATGCTACTTGGTCTATTCAGTTCACGCAAGCAATCAAGACAAAGTTTATGGCACATACTTAAATAGATGCGTACCTAAATCTCGCAATGATTGAATGATCAATCTTGGTTGTTGTGGTTGATCTAACCCTTCCAATTTTTCATGTTGTTTGGAGGAGGAATGCTAGCATTAAACTCTAGTGAATCTTGATCATACCTAGCTCCAACCTCATCTTTTCAAATTGTTCCCTTGGAAGCGGTTTGGTCATAATATCTGCAACTTGATTTTAAATAATATTTTTATGCACTGGTATTATCACAATAGATAGGAACACATTCAAATTTAATACCAAAGTCTCTTAGCGTGTTTAATCCACAGATTTGGGAACAAAGACCGCGCGCTACATATTCACTTCATGGATAAAGCAACGTGTTCTCGCTTCTGAACACCAAGATACTAAGCACGAGCCAAGAAACTGTACCATTCCAGATGTACTTTTTCTATTCACAAGATCACCTGCATAATCTGCATCACTATACCCTTTCAAGTCATAGACATCACTTTTCGGATAAAATAGGGACAAGTCATCAGTTCCCTTTAAATATCTTATAATTCTTTTCACATCCTTATGATGTGATTCTTTAGGATTTGATTGAAATCTATCACACAAACCAACACTAAAGGATATATCATGTCTACTAGCGCTAAGTATAGTAGAGATCCTATCATGCCTCTATACATAGTTTGGTCAACACTAATTCCGTTAGAGTCTTCGTCTAATCTTATGTTAGTGGCCATGGGTGTATGGTTTGTCTTAGCATTATCTAGTCCATATTTCTTTAGAAGTTCTTTTATATATTTTTGTTGATGTATGAAGATACCGTTAGCAGTTTGTTTAATTTGCAAACCAAGGAAGAAATTTAATTCTCCCATCATACTCATCTCAAATTCATTACTCATTAAGTCAAAGAAATTCCTTACATAACGATTCATGGGTAGCACCAAAAATAATATCATCAACATATATTTGAACAACTAAAATATCCGAACCTTTATTCTTAAAGAATAAGGTTTTATCAATTTTACCTCTTATGAACTTATTTTCAATCAAAAACTTAGATAATCTCTCGTACCATTGTCTAGGTGCCTGTTTTAGCCCATAAAGAGCTTTATCAAGCTTGTAGACGTGATCCGGAGAAATTGGGTTTTCAAAGCCATGGTCGCTCCACAAATACTTTCTTCGCCTAGAAACCCATTTAAGAATGCACATTTTACGCCCATTTGATATAATTTAAAATTCATAAAAGCGAAATGAAATAAGAATTCTAATAGCTTCTAATCTAGCAACTGAGAAAAGTTTCGTATAGTCAATACCTTCCTGTGATTATATCCTTTTACCACCAACCTTGTTGTTCCCCACAATTGTGCCATGCTCGTCCAAATTTTGTTCCTAATACCCATTTCATCCCAATTATCTTTTTGTTCTTTGGTTTTGTTTCTAAGTGCCACACTTTATTTCTTTCAAACTCATTTAATTCATCTTGCATAGCTACGACCAATCTGAATCTTGTAGTGCTTCTTCATGATTCTTGGGTTCCATTGTTGATAGAAATGCAAAGTGTGCACAGAAGTTTCTCATTTGGGCCTTTTTGTATGCCTTTTCCCATGTCGTTAGAATCAATTAATTGTTTCTTCTTGAACTTCTCTGGGAATTTCTGGATTAGGAACATCTGGTTGTTCCAAATCCGTCTGTTGTTCCTGTTCTTGATTAGTTTCATCATTTTGAACCTGTTGTTGCTCTTCTTGATCTTGCTCTTTTTGTGTATTTTCATCTTCGTCTAGATCAGCAAGACCTATCTTAAAATCACCGTTCTTTTAAAATTTTTTAAGACCTATCTTAAAATCACCTGTTTCTTGTTTACTTGTCATAAAATTTGTTTCATCAATAGAACAGATTCCTCAACACACATAGTTTTCTTATTATAAACTCTATAAGCTTTACTGTGAGATGAATAGCCAAGAAATACTGCTTCATCACTTTTTCATCGAATTTTACCTATATTTCGCTTTCCATTGACATGCACAAAACATCGACATCCAAAGATTCAAAATATGAAATATTAGGTTTAATTCCTTTAAATAATTTAGGGGTTTTGGAAGTGATCGGCCTAATTAGTACACGCATTTAATATAAGCATGCAAGATTAACGCTGCCCAAAAATTTCTAGGTAAAACCACTAGCTATTAACATGGTTCTAGCCATTTCTCAAGGTTCTATTTTTATGCTCAACCACACCATTTTGTTGTGGTGTTCTAGGTGGAAAAATTATGACTTAAACCATGCAAATTACAATAATCCATAAACTTTGAATTTTCAAATTCTTTACCATGATCCATCTTATGTGGACAAGTTGATTGTTACTAGATTTTTGAATTTTAGTGGCAAATGCAACAAATTCATCAAATGCTTCATCTTTGCTACATAAAAATAAAGTCCATGTAAATCTACATCAGAATCATCAACTATAACAAATACATATCGCACCACGCACTTTGGACTCTCATTGGTCCACAAAGATCCATATGAATTAATTCAAGTGGCCTCGAGGTGGTCACACATTCTTAGGTTTAAAGGATGACCTTGCATGTTTTCCTTTGGCACAAGGATCACAAACTTCATTCTTTTGAAACTTAAGGGACTGTAATCCTCTTTACTAGGTCTTTAGATCGAAAGTATTAAGCAATGAAAAACTAGCATGACCTAATCGCTTATGCCAAAGAAGAGGTCATCTTCTATAACACCTGCATATGTTAAACCGGTTTTAGGAATAGCGCGTGTCCACCACGTAGGTGTTCCCTTCCCATTCCTTCCGAATCGGTGTTACCCGTGGTCGCTCCTAGAAATGATGCACTTTTCTAAGTAAAGGTTACGAAGTTACCTTTATCACAAAATTGAGAAATACTTAAAAGATCGGTTTTAAATTTCTACCAAAAATACATTATTTATAGCAGGGAACTCTGACCTTCCTATCTTTCCTTTCGCAATGATTTCTCCTTTCATATTATCGCCAAAGGTCACAGCTCTCCATCATAGGCTTCCCCAAAGAGAGAAATTTTGATCTATCACTCGTCATGTGCTTGGAATGTCCAATCGCCGAGATACCAGAGTCGCTCCCCTCACTAACCCTTTTCTTTTAGATTTTCATCAGCTGGCCATGGAGACGTAGATTAGCTTACTTCTTCTTCTTCAATGGGAGTTTCGGTTTGCCGCTTTCTGACTCTCCCCATGCAATATCATGGCTTTAGAAAATCGTGTTTGAAGTTTCCTTTTGTTGGTTTTCTTCCCGCTTTCTTGCTTTCCCTTTAGCTTTCTCATTCTTCCATAGTAGGACTCCTTGATGAAATGCTTTCAAGACTCCCACATTTCGGGTATCATATGTTTTGGAATTTGAAGTTCCTCTTTCTTTGTATCTTTGATTTTTATACTTGTTGTTCCCAAGAACTCTTAAATCTACGACCGAGGCCGCTCTTCCTCACGGCCAATCTTCGATCGCTTTCGCGAGCGATCTCTTGTTTCGAACGCCACCGCTCCCAAATGTAATTCATGAGTCATAAGGGAACCCCAACTCTTCCGATTAAACTTTGTAAAATCTTTAGATTCTTGAACGGTCGGAACTTTCGCTTTCCAACGCATCATTTTCGAGGTAGGCTTCTTAGGATCTTTCGACTGCTCATCGAGGGAATAAGCCTTCCAAGGAGACTAGCTCATTGCGTGATGTTCGGAACCTAGTAAACATTTCTGAATGCTTTCTTCTGCTCCATAACAAATCTTTCATATTTGGACATGAGCAAGTCAATCTTGGACCGCTTTTACTTCACTCGTTCCTTCATGGGTAACTTCCAGCAGATCCCAAATTTGTTTTGCATGCTTTAAACCCATTATGCGATTATGTTCTGCTTGACCAAGCCCACAATGAAGTAATTTGATAGCAAGAGCATTCATCTCCATTTTCCTGAAAATCTTCCTTCTCGTATTCTGTAATAGGTTTGGGAACAGTCTCGTTATTGGAGTTGGTAGTTGTTACCTCAAAATCTCCAACTTCGATGACTCTCCAAACTTGATAGTTTTCGGCTTTGATGAAGATCTCCATCCTATTCTTCCAATAAGTGTAGAATTTGCCATCGAACATAGGTGGTCTTTGAGTAGAATAACCTTCTTCCATGCGCTCGTTCATTTTCATCATCTCTAATACACCAAGATACCTGCCTCGTGGTTTCCTGATCAAATGAGGAACAGGGCTCTGATACCAATTGTAGAAACACTTAGAGACAATGAACTGTAACAAGAGGGGGGGTGAATTGTTACTGGTTGCCCTTAGAGTATTTTTGCCCTATTTTCTTGCGGAATTTGAATAATGAAAAATACTCAAAGCAAATAAAGAAAACTATAAAGGAACACCAAGATTTAACGTGGGAAAAAGAACCACGACCCTCTAGGGATTTCTCTTCTCTATTATTTTATGTAAATCAATTCTCAATTACACAAAATAATTTCTCCTTCTCTTTCTCAATTCTCTTTCTCTTCTCGGTTTCTCCTTCTCGTTCCCTTTCTCTATTCTCTTTCTCTTTCTCTCTTCTCTATTCTCAATTCCCCTTTAGACTTACCCAAGTCTAATTACAAATTCTCTCAAATAAACCCGTACAAGATTTATCTAAAAGTGGATGAACAAAACAAGAATAGCACAAGGATTGAATCTTGGAATTAATTAGCAATTAAAAACGTTCAAGATCTCCTTTTCTTGATTTAGAAAACTCACGCAATTTTGGGCACAAATATTTTCAGAAAAATATTTTTCTCTCTATTGATCACCAATTTTGTGCCGGTTAAGAAAAATGGTTTAAATACATTTTAGATCTAGTTTAGCCATAATCCCATGATCTAAGGATGTGGGAATTGTGGGCTAATGACGTGAGTGAAGTGGATAGAAAGCTTGGTGGTTACTCCAAGTTTATCTTTGTCTTCTAGCTAAAAATAGCCAAGATCCTAATTTTAAGGAGTCTTTTTAGGAGGAGTTATTTTAGGAGTTATTTATATTAATTCCTTAATTAATTCCCTTGTGCATCCTAGGTTTATTCATCCGTACAACAAAACTAAAAAAGAAAAATAAAATTAAAATTATTTTCTTAATTAACTCCGTTGACTTCTTCTCTGACCGTTGAACTGGGAACACCGCGCTGTCTCTGATTTGACCAATCTTCGAACTTTGACTTGATCTTGAAACAGTAAAGTAGTAATCCCTTTTCAACTTCTAATGGTCCCATCAACGACCCTTTTAAAGATCGGATATTTGACCTAACACAACAATCTCGAAACGTAATATGTTTGTTTTTAAATGTTTAAGTTATCATCAAAACCAAATGGGCCAACAATGTTGATGATAATCAAAAAGGTTCACCTCTAGGTGTTGATGAAAATCAACAACTAGATGAACAAGAATTAGTTGATCCTATTCCCAAAAGGAGTAAGAGACAACGGAAAGCTAAAAGCTTTGGACCGGACTTCCAAGTATACAAGGTTGAAGGTACTAGAATGAAGTATCTTCTAGTGTTCCATATTTATTTAATGTGGAAGGTGACCCATTGACTTATAGCGATGCTATGGCATCACATGATAGCGCCTTTTGGAAAGAAGCTATTGATGATGAGATGCAATCCATCATGGGTAATTACACTTGGGTGTTAGTGGATCTTCCTCCTACTTGTAAACCAATAGGTTGCAAGCGGATTTTTCGAAAGAAAATGAAGATTGATGGTACTATTGACAAGTTCAAGGCCCGTTTAGTGGCGCAAGGCTTTAGAAAAAAGCATGGTATTGATCATTTCGACACATATGCACCAGTTGCAAGAATAACCACTATTTGGTTATTCGTAGCCTTAGCTACGGTCTGTCATCTAGAAATACATCAAATGGATGTTAAAACTGCATTTCTATATTGGGAATTAGATGAGGAGGTTTATATGAAACAACCCGAAGGGTTTATTTTGAAAGGACAAGAGCAAAAGGTGTGTAAACTTGTTAAATCCTTATATGGACTTAAACAAACACCTAAGCAATGGCATCAAAAATTTGATGAAACAATTTTGTCCTTTCGGTTCAAATTGAATCAAGCCGATAAATGCGTTTATCGCAAATTTGATAGCCATGGTAACGCAGTTATCATTTGTCTATATGTAGATGATATGCTCATCTTTGGTTCTAGTTTAGTACAAGTACAAGAGACAAAAGATTTTTTGTCTAGATCCTTTCAGATGAAGGATATTGGGGAGTTCGATGTGATCTTAGGCATTAAGATCATAAGACAAGGTAACCGTATTAAGCTAAGTCAATCTCACTATGTTGAGAAGATACTTATGCGGTTTAGTATGCTTGATAAAGCACCGGTCTCTACTCCCACGGAACCAGGTATGAAATTTGCAAAACATACCGGTCAACCAATTTCTCTATTGGAGTATTCAAAAGTCATAGGATCTATGATGTATGCCATGACCTGTACAAGGCCAGACATAACTTTTGCGGTTGGTAAACTTAGTAGATTTACAAGAAACCTCTGTCCCCATCATTAGACGGCGATAAGAAGAGTATTAAGATACTTGTTGCGTACCAAGGATTATGGTATAGCTTATAGCGGTGAACCTCCTATTTTAGAAGGTTATTTCAATGCTAATTGGATAACTAATGAAGAGGATAATTCTTCTACAAGTGGTTGGGTGTTTGTTTATGAGGGAGGTGCCATTTCATGGTCTTCTAACAAACAAACATGCATGGCTGATTCTACTATGTCAGCAGAGTTCATAGCTCTTGCTTCAGCTTCTAGTGAAGCAGAGTGGTTGAGGAATCTCATGTTTGAGATACCTTTGTTACCTAAGCCAATATCACCGGTGACGATTCATGCGGATTGCATGAAGGCTTTACGTAGGGCTTATAGTCAAGTGTATAATGGTAAGTCTCATCATATTGCTCTTAGGCATCGCCTAGTGCAAGGACTTATCACTCATGGGGTCATAAATTTTGAATATGTGAACACTAAGTTCAATGTGGCGGATTCATTTACGAAAGCCATGAGTAGGGATTCAATTGAACAAGCGTCAATTGAAAATCGGTCTATGTCAATAAGGATCATTTGGAAAAGCCCAATTCACACATGAGTAACATCGTGTCTTGAATTCAATGTGGTAAAGTCCTTTTGATCTTTGTAAGCAACAAGCATAATGACCCATCGTTGCTTTGGATCGTGATGAACGAGGTAGTCGTCCATTGAAAGTTCTCAAGATCAAGAGTTGAAGAGCTCTTGGTGTTGTATCCGGATAACGAGGATATGTTTTATACGAACTGAGAACCTACCTATATAAGTTTGAAGTGTGGCCGCTTCAAGTAGTCAAGATTAGCATGTCGACTATGATAAACTTATGAATAAGATACGGACACGGCCTTATAATGTCTCACGTTAATGACTTTGTGTTATTGATTTTGTGTGTACTTCATCTTCTAGTGGTTGGAAGGGTCATTTGATTCAAATCCGTATGGATATCAATTCTGGCTCGATCACTTGTGAAGTGTGGTGTACTAGGCATTAATTCAATCCGTAGGGATATTAGTGTTGATGCATGAAATGAGTTATAAGTTTTGTTTTGTAAATAAGAGGCTTATTATACACTAAATGGGGTAGGATTGGTGAACATTTAGTGTCTAATAATCCTAGGTTTATAATCACTAAGTACTACTAAAGTAGTGGGACAATATGTATTACATTACGTGGTCCAAAAGGGGTTCATAGGATAGGACAAAAGAACATTTGGAAAACCGAGTCAGCAAGGAAAGCCGACTCGGCTTTCACTTTTATGGGCCTAAAGCCGACTCGACTTTAGGTACTGGAAATGAGATTTTGTCCAGCAGCTAAAGCCGAGTCGACTGTGCTGGTTTTGGAGGAAAAGCCGACTCCGCTTTTTCCTTTGTTTTGACCGTTGGATTATTTCGGTTTTCCTTGAGTGAATGCTTTGGATTCTTATACTTATGGCTCTTGATTTCTGGAGCTATAAGGGAGTATTAAGGTGGATAATGCTCATGAATGTCATAGATTAATGGTATTTAATGTGTGATCATCAATTTGGTCATTTTATGAAGGCCATGACTCTTAGTTATACTCTTGTAGTATAAATAGGAGCTTGGTGTTGAGTAGAAGGCACACCTTTTCTGATTTTCTTCTACTCTTTTTCTCATTTGGTTGTGCTTTGTCAAGAGAGTAATTAACTTTTGATTAACACTTTCAATCCTTATAATTTCCAAACATATTGTTGTTAAGTGATATACTCTAAGTACTAAGAGTATATTGAGTTGTTTGTATCTCATTGTGAATTTCCAAGCTTCAACCCAATTACCTTTGTGGGGAAAATATAACAAAAGGAAAGTGATCACACGCCTACAACTAGTATCAAGTTTTCGGATAACGGTTGTCGTTACAAAGCAATCTTCAAGTTAGATTAGTTTTGTTATTTGTAATTTCACTTTGTCTTCAAGTTGTCGGATAACGGTTAAAATAGAAATTCACCTTTGTAATTTGTATTTTGCATTATTAAGCCTCTAATAGCAACACCTCCTCATCACTCTTTTTAAACTTTACCATTGTTTAAATTAAAAAAAAACATGAAACTACAAAAAACCAGGAAAAAATAAACACTAAAAACACCTAAATCAGAGATGAACACGCATAAAAAGGAAAAAAACAAAATCGACATACTAAAACAATAACAAAAACAGTATGAACACGAAAACAACATATTAAAAATCCACAACATTTAAAAACGTTGGCGGAAATATAAACACAATCTAGACATGCAAAAAACTAAAAAAAAAAAAAAAGAAAATGCACAAGAAGATTATCAGTACACAGCAATGAAAGAAGATTAGAGAATGAAGAAAACAATTTTACTGGTGTGTGATTTCCGCCCATAACTCAAATTCCCTGACCCATTGGATTTACCAGAACATAACTCAAAAACGATTTTACTCAAAACATATTTGAATAACGTTTTGACTAGGGCTGTAAAAAATTAACCCGACCTAAAATACTGCCTGAAATCGACCTGTATCCGACCCGTTGGTTGACCCGAGGTGCAGTGACCTGTAACCGTTGAAACTCGACCTGATGTTGACCCGTAACCGGACATGTACCCGATTATTTTAGACCAATAATCGACTGGTACCCGACTCGAGAACAACCGACACCCGAGATTGACCCGACAATGTGGTTAACCGAACTCGATTTGTACCCGACCTGTTACAACTCGAACCCGTCTTTAACGCGATAGGTACTCGACATAATCTCACCCAAAATGACCCATAAACAACACTCGAGATTAACCCGATAATGTGATTAAGCGATATAATTTGATTTAACCGTATCAAGTTTAATTCAGTTAATAATAAGTTTGATTGAATTGAACCAAATTTAGTTTAGTTAAAATTAAATAATAAATGCAGGCCCAGAATTAAATCTTATCGACTTTTTCTTATGCTAAACCAAATTTGTCTAGTAACTGACAACTTAATTAATCGAATACAACTCTTCATTCTCCAATCCCAAACGATTTCAACATAAATTAATTGTATTATAACCATAAATTTCATTCAACATAAAACTCAATTGAATTGGATATTAATCGACCCGAATTCTGAGAAAAACTAAATGCACAACTCAAAAATGATATAATCGATCCAAAGTCAACCCGAACCAAAATAATATGAATTAACATTAACCCAAAACAAAAATTGACCCGACCCATAGTCTAATCGAACTCGATTCGACCTGCAGCCATAACCGATCTGGATCCGAATTGCATTAAACGAACCCGATACAAATCCAAACTTAAATGGATATGACCCGAAACCGCCCCAGTGTGGTACTAACCCGATATAGACCCGCACTCGATTGGACCTGTAACCGAATCAACCCGATTCAAAGCGCTAAATCACATGGGAAAACCCGAACCCAAGAATATCCGAACCCGATGAAATCCGACCCAAAACCCGATCGAGTAACCGAATTTACGGCCCTAGTTTTGACAGTTGTAGTTTTAACCCTGGTCAAATGAAATATAGGGGGTAGTCTTAATTTATTGCTATCAACTTCGACTCGTTAGTCGTTAACCTTTAATTTACTGGTGTGTGCTTAAGTGCTTTCCGCCCATTACTCAAATTATAGTCAACCAAGCTTACTTTTTCCTAACTGCCTAAGTTTAAAGAGCAAGGCTTTCAATGCTCATTTATTGACTTGATTTTTCCGAAATGTTTTTGAAGTTTTTGACTTTATCTTAAAAGTATTACATAATTAATGATACTTATTAAGTTGACTTTATTGAATAAAAAAGTATTTTCATGATTTTTTTTTTGTTCAATGCTCTCTTCTATTCTTGTTGAGATTATTCACCACTCAACAACAAATTGATCATCTTCATATTATCATGTACCTTTCACCATAATACTTACACTGCATCATTTTTTTATTTTTTTTTTATTTTTTATTTTTTATTTTTTTGAAATAAACCTGATCAACATTAGTATAAATCAAGTTCCGCCAAGGTTTGAAGACCTTGGAGGCATACAAATCATTTCGTCGGCTAACCCCGTGTCCCATCTAGCCATTGAATGGGCTACCGTGTTGCCATTTCGTCTCACATAACTACAATAAAAACCAGAGAAAACACAACACAAAGAAAGTATATGATCATAGATCAAATGGATAGGAGAGGATCCCTCAACGTTGCCATCAATTGCTGAAATAACAGTCAAAGAGTCACCCTCCAAATGCACATAATCAAACTCGAACCTTGCCGCAAGTTGGAGCGCATACAGGGCAGCAATAGCTTCACAGACATCAGCAGACCAGTTGGCCTTACATCTACGGACAGCAGCTATCAGAACTTGACCATGATGATCGCGGACTACGACTCCCAAGCCACGGTTTGTACCAGTAGGAACATAAGCATCAAAGTTTAGCTTCACCCAGTTACAAACCGGGGGACCAGGATTGAAAGGATAGGACACGGTTCAGATGAGGGACCATAACACTTGCTGAATATTCGTTGTACTTCGCCACCATTTTGTTAAAACTCGTCGTCATAGCAATAGGATCACCCGGATTGTTGCCAAACAGTTGAGTGTTACGCAAGAGGAGCGAGGAGCATTTGTTATCAACACCCAGGCGGAATGGTGTTCCCAAATAGGCTTCACGACTAGTGCAATCCACTAAAGCATTTTTTTATTTTGTTTATCACTTATTTTGTACTATTTTCTTATTCGAAAATTGACCCACCACTTTATTAATTTTTTTTTACTTTTTAACTACTTTTTAATTTTATCAATACAATTCAATATCTCACTTATATTATTATCAAATAGTCTTGTTAGACGTGTAGGAAAAAACATAGACAAGTGGGATCTTGTTTGAATCGTCTAATCGTATACTTTCATAATATTAATTTTTTACAATTTTTAAACGTGTATAATTCAATATATAAATAATCAAAATAACGCATTAGACTGCGTAAAAAGTCAAATATAGCAAGTATAATGAACGAAGGAAGTATATCTTATGATGTTTCTATTATTGTTCAATAGCTGGATTAGATTTTAATGAAAATTGATTGATAATAATTAATTTTTAAAAAAAATACTTGGATGATAATATTTGTAATTATATCAAAGGAAACTAAAGCGTATATATCAAATATATATAATCAAAACTACTATCAACCTTAGGTTGATGGTAACTTGGTAAGCCCCCACTGAATCTTTTTGTTTTTTTTCGTTTTCAGTTACAAATAAAGTTCATTCCCTCTTTTTTTAGTGTTGTTCTATTTATTTATTGGATTTGATCTACCTATATATTGAGTTTTAATGTCTTTCATGGTAATAATTTGGAGTCTTGTTATCAATTTGATGGTAAAAAGGTATATAACGTCATCACAAGTGTTAGTTCTGGTAATACCGTCAATAGTATCAAACCTACACAGTACTCGATCTAAAGACTCTCTCGGAGGAGGTTGTATCAAACAACGACGTGATAGAGGGAAGACTTCAGTATTAGATCTTTTTTATAATGATGTTAACTTTTTAGATATAGATTTTTTTGATTAAAATTATTATGTATTTGATCGGTTGTTACTCTTTTATAGATGTCATGTAATATTTTTAACAATGAATTATCAAGTTCCTTTAAAAAAAACTACTAAGTCTTAGACCTTCTTAGTCCCCTCTAAAGGCTTGGTATAATCACAATTAAGGATTGATTACAACTAACTGCATTTTACCCATAAATTGGACCTTAATATAATCGATTGAAATGTCTAATAGATGCACTAAAGTTCATTTTACCCATAAATGGACCGTCATATAATCAATTAAAATGTATTTTAGATGATGCACTAAAGTTAATTGATTTGAAACTAATGCTTTAAAATATAGATCAAATTAAGATTGTGGACTAAATATCACATGATACACTCCTATATTATTGAACTATTTAGTGTTCCACTAAGTCTTTCGTATCAATTATAGATTTGCTTAGTGGGCTATTTCTATTGTTTGTAAGGAGGTATGATGTGGTGGTCTTATTTGGATCTTGGATATTGTTTTGTTAGATCAAAATTATTAGTCATATGGAGGGATGGGTATGGATTTTAGACTCTAAGATCTGTTTCGACTCTAAGAACTGGAAGTGAATTTGGTTGGGCCATATAGGCACTTAAAATTTTATTTGCGCTTTATTTGGGTCGGGCTTGATAAGACCGACACGACCCGATCCGATCCATTTTCAATTGTAGAAATTATTATCCTCCGCATTGATCAATTTATAATAATTGAATTATTATTTATAATAATTAAATTGCAAAAAATCTAATAATTCCCATTGTCATTGTAATTTATAATAATTGTAGTTTAGCTCATTTTTTCTATTTATAAAGGCCCATATCTTTACCTTATTATGCGCTTTTATAGTTCGCTTCATTTTGACTATAGCATGACCCGTTTTTAGTCGGATCTATTTTCAACCCGACCCTTAGAAAACCCTTATACAAACGGGTTGTTTAAGGGGTCAAAATCGAGGCTCGCGGCCCGTTGAACACCGTACCCCTATTCGTGTCACACCCCAATACATAAGCGAAGTTTAGGAATTAGAATGTTGGATGCAATCATGCTTACCAAATGGTCCGTTTGAATTGATTATAAATATTTAAGGGGCAAAAAAAACTTAAAAGTAGGAAATCAAAAGAATTTGATTGTTAAAGAGGTGAAAGAAATAGTTAAAATGTAATAAAAATGGATAAAATAGCAGTTATATTTCCTCCATTTTAGGGTATAAATTATCATAGAGGAGGAATTCTTTTCCTCCAAATGAGAAAAGTCACTCTCCTTTTTTATTTATGTTTTTTAGTTAGTTATTATTTTACCTCTTTCAAAATTATTTTAATTATGTCATTTTGTCTAAATTTTAATATAGTTCAATTTATTTCAACATAAAAATATGAATCTTTAACAAAATATCCGGATGCTACTAGGAGTTAATGAGATTTTCCGCATAATAAATTACTTGAGGTTGGACGCTAACATTGCTTGACAAGCATTATTATATATTGATTATTATAATTCATAATATGGTTTTATGAAGGATAACACGTTCACTTAACTTACTAATTTTGTCTAAATTATCCAACTGCTTGGCGTTTGCAATATACACTTTCTATTTATAGTAATAATATTTATCATTATATGTGGTTGTATTTAAATTTGCCATTACAGAATTGCATCAAGTAATTCAACCAATGCAAAATCGACCATTTCTCATAAACTTATATGCAGTTCGATATACTAATATGTTTAATTTACCATTTGTAGTTTAAACACTTAAATTTCTCATACATAATAAGTATTCATATTAATTAATCTAATACTAGTATAGAAACTCGTGCAATGCACGAATTAATTAGTATGAAATATATATAAATATAACTTCAAAGAATGATGCAAGTATATATTATTATGATTAAATTTATAATATATATGACTTTTTTAAAGCAAAAATTAATTAAATATTGATTTTTTAAATTATTTATCGAATATATCACTTTTTCATTCAATCAAAAATATATCAAATTTTAGATTAGTTATATGAAAATTCTATAATAATTTATACTCCATAGTATATCTAATTTAGCTCTAATTTTTAAAATAACAAAATTCTAAATTAGGTGAATATTTTCATATAATCAACTATCATCCACTAAAATAATTATATTTGTCATGCTTCCTTAGGAGATGACACATGAAATTTTCCAACACTTTTATAGTATTGTATCATATGATTGTATGAAGTTACGTAATTTAGCTCTAATTTTTAAAATAACAAAATTCTAAATTAGGTAAATATTTTCATATAATCAACTATCATCCACTAAAATAATGATATTTGTCTTGCCTCCTTAGGAGATGACAAATGGAATTTTCCAACACTTTTATAGTATTGTATGATGATTTTTAAAATAACAAATTCTAAATTAGGTAAATATTTTCATATAATCAACTATCATCCACAAAAATAATTATATTTGTCATGCCTCCTTAGGAGATTACACATGGAATTTTCCAACACTTTTATAGTATTGTATGATTGGAGTCAATACCTTTAAAATAACTTTCAAAAATTCTTAAAACCGACATACGTACAATATTTATAAAAATTAATTTATAAACATACTAAGTTCATCGTTGTTCTTATAATTTAGTACACAAAGATAATATATATACTGTACAAGCGAAAATTTGAAACAACTAAGACAATTAGCAAACTTATGTCAATATATGAGACTTGTTCAAAATTTTATCCCAAAATAAACGTCTTTGGCTCTAAAGCTAGGCTTGGTATTAAAACGCTGTTAGTAACAGCGAGTTATGATAAATGGTAAGTGTCAAGAATATAATCGGTGTTAGTAACAGCGAGTGACTTAATTCCTGGTCAAATTAGGTCAAACAATGTATCGCTGTTACTAACGGCATTATTTTACATTCTTGTTTTCTTTATTCTCGCTGTTAATAACAACGAGTCAATGTTTGACTTTTTTTGACTTTTTTGATGCTTTAAACTAGCCGTTGTAAAATGTAAAAATAGCCGTTATGCCCCATAAAATAACCGTTGTTATTATGTTCTATAAATAACTCCATCATTTCCCTACTTCATAAAACTCCATCATTCTTGTTCAAGCTAATCAGTTTTGAAGGTAATATATATATATATATATAATTATTATGTTAGTATTATTTTCAACTTATATGTATGAGTAATGTTTTTGAATAATTAACTATGTTACTTTATCATGTGTGATGTAGATGTCACAAGAGCATTCCATTGAAGAGCTTTGTGATAGTGGTTATGAAGTTGAGATTAATACAAATTGGAGCGACATTGATCCTGGCCATGAATATGTTGCTTGTCCATTCTACTTGGATGAAGGAATCGGTTGCACGTACTTTAGGTGGATTGCTCCAGAGGGTACAAAATGGTAGAGAGACGTAATAATACGGCTTGAAAAAGAAAAACAAGAGCTTAAAGATGAGATATTCAATCTCAAGAGACAAATAGATGATGTGGCACATAGGAAACAAGAGACTGAAAGAATTATGAGAAAGTTTAAGAAGCAAGTTTAGTTACCGGTAGTTTAAGTTATTGAACAAACTATGTAATTTGATATGAAATGGTTGAATATGAATGAAATTGTGTTGAATTTTCGAGTACTGAACATCACGTGTTGAATGAAATTGTGTTGAAAGGTTAAGATTCATCATATCATCATTTCATTAATAATAAACGCTAAACTAATGCTACAATAAACATATATACATCTACATATGTACATCTACATATATATTACAAACTACACACAAAAGTTTCAATGTGACAAATGTCCAATATGTTCAAATGTTTAGTAAATAAACAATATCCTAATGCTAATCCTCCTCCTGGACAATCTCTAACTGTGAGGGTCTACGACGCCTCCTACAATAGTAAGAGGCGGTCGCATGACGCTCGGGTAGGGGAGGCGACTGATATTGGGATGATCCAGCACCTTGTGAGGACCCAACGCCATAGTCGAGGCACGTCAAATCTACCTCCTCTAGATGAACGTCGGCATGAGGAGGAGATGACCCTTGAGCGTCCATAGTGGTGTTAAGCACATCGACTACGGGAATGAAGTGTTGAAACTGTGTTCCTAGCAGTAATCCTTGGGTAATCTCCCGTACAGGCTCCTCTTGGCTGGAGCTGATGACAGCTGCAACGCCTTGTGCCTGCATTCGATTAATATTAGTCAAATACGTAATGTGTATGTTTTAACTATAGTAATCAACAAGCAAGAATACATACAAACTGTTTCATCGCTAGTGCTGCGGGAGCGTACTGGGAAGCTGCGATAACTTGTGCATAAGGTGTAGGAGCAACGATTGTTGGAATGTTGCCTAAGGTCATGTCATTAGCTAGAGCCTTCTCATCAACACCCATATCGTCCTCAGTGGGAGCTTCAACAATTTCATTACTCTCACTTATAACATCATCCCAAGGGTCATTTATCTCTTCTACGTTAATCGTATCATCATTTGAAGCTTGAAGTTGAAGTTGATTAGGTTCATTAGAAGGAGAAGAGGACGATGTCAAAATGGGATTTTAGGTTTCTTAGGTAGGGAAAGGCGTAGGAGAAGGGGCAGAAGAAGTTACATTCACGACTAAATTTGTTTCTACAACGTTAGCTTCTTAATTCCCTAGGGGTACCTCTTTACGTATAACTCCAAAGAAGGAACAGAGGTTGACTTTGAAAACTCCCACATACAATCTATAGTCTCATCATCCTCAATCGGAAAAGCTAACCATTGTCCATTCATAGCGTATTTAAAACTAATATTAATAGTACTTCTTGTAGTGTCAATCCCAATCTTAGAACTTATAAAGAGTTTAAATTCAGACAAATCCATGTGTGAGTTGCCTGCAAACATTTTACATCTTCCCCCAACATACTTAACATTGCTACTACTTGATCGAATCGAACCATTCCAACAACATACTATAGTCACACGAAACAAGAATACGTACAAAATCAAACATCATTAACAAGCACATAAGAAAGCAAGCAACAACATTGTAAAACATAAAACAAAGAACATTCTCTACATTAAATTCAAACATTTTCTACATTAAATTCATGAATAAACAACCACAACATTAATATCATGGCAAATAACATTTTCTACACTATAATTTACCATCACCAAGAATACTTTCAAAAACCAAAACTAACTAACAAAATTAAAATAAAAAGTACCTAAATAAGTTGTAGATCACAAAGGAGTACTAAATTGTAAGAGTAGTAACCTGCATTTAGGAAACAAATTAAAAAGAATACAAATCCTAAATTTCGAAAAAAAAAGAAACAAAAAACAAAAAAAAAATTACCAAAATGGAGTAGCAAGATGACAGACCCACTTGGTAGACGCAAATTGGAATTTAATGTGGTCAATTGCAGGTTTGAAGGTAATTTCAATGGAGTAAAGAAGAGGGGAGCTTTTGAATGTTAGGGCAGGTTGGGGGTGAAATGAGGAAGGAAAGGGGAACTGTTGTATTTAGGCGCGAAACAAGTCGTTGTTACTAACAACGAAGTTAATATTGACCAGTCAAACAATAAGTCGTTGTTAGTAACAGCGTCTAAACACTAGCATAAAACTCAGCACACATCATAAATCGCTGTTACTAACAACATTTTTATACCAAGCCTAGCTTTGGAGCCAAGGACGCTTATTTTGGGATAAAGTTTTGAACAAGTCTCACATATTGATATAAGTTTGCTAATTGTCTTAGTTTTTTCAAATTTTCCTGTACAAGCAGGGCCGGTTCTTTGGGCGGACCGCCTAGGGCCCCCAAAATAAGAAGCCTCAAATATTAAATGGTGCTATTCAGATCCAATTCAGAACAACACTTTTTAAGTGATTTGTGTGTAAACGTTTTTTATATTTGAAGTAAATATAATGTTACGAATTTAAGATATATTTTGTCTTATACTCCCTTCAATTCACAACTATTGTCTTATTTTCTTATTGGGTAAGTTTATCCCAAATGTCTTATTTCTATTTTTCGTTATGATTTTTTTACCTAAATATCTCATGTTCACAATAAGTAATGACCAAAATGCCCCCACTTTTACTTCTTACAATACCCCAACTACTACCTTTACAATTAATTTAATTAATTAAAATACACATATTTCCACCTTTTTGGTGGACCCCATCTCACTCTTTATATCTGTGCCCAGCCAAATGAGATAGATATGAATTGGAGGGAGTATTATTTTTCTTAAAGTAGAATTTTTTTTTCTTTTAAGATAATGAAAGGCCCCATTTTAAAAAATATCGTAAAAAAGTAGAGCCTCTAAAATCTATACTTCGGCGTGTGTGCACAAGTTTGACTTTACTTAAAGATGTATAAATTGTTTAACGAAATCATTCAAATATCTCTCACAAGTACACTAAGTAGTCAAAATCTGTAACGACCGTCAAGTAAATTTAGCTTCAATTAGATTTTTTTTACAATCTCACCAATAGAAAAACGGTCAGCTTAAAATTATTTTATCACTTTTATATGTTAGCTTATATTAACACAAATAAAGTAAGAATCAAAGCATTACCTTTTACTAGTATGTGAAAGTTTTTAAGTTCACTTCGCTAGATTGGATAAGGAAAGCGAAGATAAAATTTGTGATTTTTTAGAAAAAAGTAGATATTAATTAAACGACAAAATAAATTGTATATGGATTTTAATAAATTAGATTTAAAGAAAATAGTAGATTGATGTCAATGATAAAAATAATCTACAATAAATTAAAATAAAATAACATTGATGGAAAATGAGTACTCCCTCCTATTCACCCTACTTGTCCCATTTGTTTTTTCATATTTGTCGAGGCAACATTTTAACCCTTAATATCTTAAATTATTCTTGATTAAAAATTATAAAAAGTTGATATTAATAATCTTTATATTGAGATGAATCAAACAAGATCCCACATGATTATGTTTTAACTTATAGATTAAGAGTAGAATACAAATATAAATTAAGGATAATAAGTGAATAGTGTCAAAAAATAAATGGGATAAATAGGGTGAATAGGAGGGAGAATAAGAGAGGACCTAAAAGGCACAAATCCTTCCTTACAACTCAAGGTAGCACAAAGAAGACGCGTAGCGAAACAAATTTGATTTGGTAAACAAAAAATAAGTCGGCTGACCCGGCCCGCAGGCAACATTACATCTCCCATCTTCCCACTCCTTACCAAATAGCAATATGCAAAGTCTTTTTCTTTCCCCACACATTGAACTTAATTCAACTCCACTCCTACTCAAGCCAATCCATATATAACCACCAAAATTACATACCAAAATTAAAATATAACAAAAACCCATTTCATAAATCATAAAAATCCTTTCTTATTAGTATTACATAAACCCATTATTCAAAAAACCATCCAAAACACAAAGAAAATACAAAACATTCATAAATTTACAAATGAGTCCCTTACACTTACACCCAACTAAAAGAACAACATCTTCTTCTTCATCATCGTCTACAAATGATATCAGAGCAACCCTAACGATAATCGATGTGGCGTCATGGTATTGTTCCATTATTATGGTGGTCTTAATCTTGTTCATGACATTGAAGAAAGAAAACTTTAATCCTTATTATGATGATCATGATCAAAGGTCTGTTAGTAATTTGTACATGATGAAAAGCACCAATTTGATTGAATATCGTCCGTGTGATGAAATGTATGTGGTGGGTGAAGGAGAAACACTGAATACAATAAGTGAAAAATGTGGTGATCCTTATATTGTAGAGCGTAATCCACATATTCATGATCCTGATGATGTTTTTCCTGGACTTGTTATTAAGATTATGCCTTCTTCTATCAATAAAAATAGGAAGCTTCTAAAGTAGATTGTTTTTTATATTGTATATATAGATTTTATTTTTAGAGTTGTACAACAAAAACAGAGCACACTGTTTCTTTGCTAGATGAAAATGGAACTTAAAACATATACAATTATAACATGACCCATTATCAATATGTTTATTAGATGTATACTTTTCCTTTTATTTATTTGATTATTTGTGTTGATGTATATGTTTCAAAGTTTATGAAAAGTAAAATTTATATCCTGAATGAATATAATAAAATTATGGTGTAGATAAATGCAATAATTATGCATCTACCCTTTCCTTTGAGGATTGTAAAACGATTATGATTTTCTTTATCTGTGCATTTGCAAGTTATGTCCTTCGTATTCAGATTCGGTTCTCTAAGGATTGTAAAACGATTAAGATTTTTACTCAATAAAACTATGAATGTTCATTTTTATATTTGGCGGGAAAAGATATTTATTTTATTGGCTAATATGAGAAGTTTATAATTTTTGCTAGAAAAATATATAGAAATATAAGTATAAAGAATCATGAAAATTATGTAAATATGGTCATTTAGATTTAATAGGAAATAAAGCATTGAAAATTATATTTTGTGATTAAATTTGACAAAATGGTGGAAAATGGTGTTTTTGGGGCACTTTTTCTCCTAAAATTAGGTTAAAAATACTTAGAATACATTATAAATTATAAAAATTAGTATCCGGGGGTTTTGACGCTTTCCAGACGCAACGGTGAAGTAGGAATTTTAGTTTGACAGTGTTAACATACTGTTCTGGACAGAATACTAAATCTGAATTTTATTTTGATGTTATGTTGTGATGAATAATGTTATGTGATCATGAATGGGTTGCAACAGTGGCTTGGTGATAGGTGTGTGTGTGTGTGCGGTTTGATTGTGGCTTGAGAAAGTGTGAATGTATGCTTATTCCCGTATGTACGATTGAATCCTGTCGGAAGTCGATTCGTGACAAGAAGTTGATAAGTACATTTAGGATTTGCTTTTGCTTTCTTAAGTTACGTACACGCAGTAAAATCTTGTTTATCGTGGATTGTTTGTTATAAATGAATGATAAAAATAAAGAATGGAATATATTATGAAGATGATGTTATGTTTATCTTAATCAAGAGATACGAATGCAATAATATGACAAGTAGAGGTAGTATGACTTCACTAACTTTGGAGTGGATGTAGTATGACGTCAATTGGTGAAAAGAATTTACTCGCGGTATGTGGGGGCATAATGAGTCACCGTGGGGGTTTGCATACTTGACCATACGCACCAAAGTAAGGCGTGTGTCTATGGTAAAGGCTTACTTAGGGTTAGCTCCCCCTAATGTATTGTCTCACTTTTGAAGTTTGGAGTTTGATCCGGTAGTATGGCTGGGAAAGTACAACAGTATGGCTGACTAACTCATTGAATCATTTTGAAATCTATTTAAAGTGAATCAGAAATTGTAACCGACGTATGGTAGGATGTCATTTGTTTATTGATATAATGTTAATGTACAAGAGATGTTTTGCTGACGTGTATCTTTGATCTTAACGATCCTACGATGATGTTGTTTCCCTTTTGGGGTTAATAACTAGCAGTGAGTTAAGTTGCAGGTTGGGGAGTGAGGATTTTCACTTGGAAGAATAAAACAGATAGAGTACGGAGAATTATAATATGAACTTTCATTTAACTTTAAGAATGGATTTATGTTTAAGAGGCGACTTCGCTCTCGAGTTGTATTACTTAGACTTTTGACTTATATCTTTGTCCGCTGCTAAGATTTTCACATCGCTAAGTAGTTTATAGTAACTCTAATAGTACTCGATCCGCACGTTTTACTATAAAAATTTGTTTTATCATGCATTTATGACATCCTGGTTTGACTCGGGTTCTACCCCGTTTTTTTAAAAAGGATCAAATTCTCTTTCTAAACGAATAGAGTTTTCCGGGATGTTACAATTGGTATCAGAGCGAGAGTTCTATTTTAGCGTTATAAGGGTAATTAAATAGCATAATAAGAAATAAAACATATCTTAAAAGTTATTAGAGAAAGGGGTAGACTTTAAGGGGAAATTTTGACCAATTTTTTTATGTGTTTATCAGACTTAGAAATTAAATTATATATGTATGTTAACAATTACTTAATTTCAAACTATTATGATATAAGGTTTTGCTTTATTTTTAGCTATATTATTTTTTAACTTAGTTATTATATGAATTAATTATTTTTCTCTCTTATTTTGAGCAGTCTGGTTGTATTTGAATCAATTTTTCCTTCGTTGTGAGTTAATTGAGAAAAGGTTTTATGGGAATTGAAGGGAACATGAGGAAGAATATTAGATTGAACATTTACCACAAGAGTAAGTTAAATCCAACATTAAGACTTGTCATCTTTTTGAGTGTTAAACTAATTAATTTTTTTATGGATATTACTTGGGATTGAGTGTATACGAGTGGTTGAATCGTGGATCCACTTTTGTTTGAAAGAGTAAGTGGGAACGCATTTTCGAAGTTGAGGATTGAAGTTCTTTGTGACTATATTATTATGAACTCAATAAAATGACTTGAGTTGAGAAGAGATATATCAATTGCATGTCTTGCTAAGCGTGGGAAACTAAACTACTATTTACTTTTGGGAGAGCAAAAACAATGGATTATAAACTGTTGTGTATGATGTTACGATGAGGGACTCATTATATTATATTAGGGTTAAAACTATTTTTCGGTTGTGTTAATAGTATGTTACAATATACGAACATTATTTAGTAGAAAGATGTTTGTGAGAAGAAAAAAACAAAAATGGGATAGAACAAATAATGTAGTTTGTGAGAGCAATAAATCACATTCTATCTATCTACCCTTTTGCGATAACTTCCATGTCTGGCCTCAAGGGGCACATAGTCTATTTAAGCAAAGCTCATTCTTGTATAAATTTGGAGAGAACATCTTAGAAATTGAATTTGATACTGTTGGACACCTAGAGGTGATGTTATTTTAGGGTATGGATATGACAAAAACTTTTATTTGAATTATTAGAGTATGAGTGGTGGTAATGAGTTGGTTGAGGTGGAGAATTCTAAAATCACTGAATGTGATCTTCGATGAGATGTCAGTAGGGTGGATGCTATATTTTTGGTTGATCATCCACTTGTTTATATGTTATCTGATTTTTATTTTGGAGTGGCTTACATGCCACAAAACTTATTACTTTGATTTGGTTGTTATTGGATTTCTATGTTTGAGTTCATATAACGGATGAAGGACTTTGAATAACTCCAACTTAAGAGTCACTTTATAGTTGATTTTAATTCGCACTCCAGTAAGAGTGTTTGATAATACTGGATTTTACGCACAATGTTGTTTCTATGAGTGGTCTTATTGACCAAAAAGATTCTATTATGAGAAATTTGCATGTAGGTTTGAAATAAAAACCTAAGTTAAAAGATCATGATTATTATAAATAATATCTTGGACAAAGGTTAATTATTACATGTGATTTTTGAGAATGATTGTGATGAGTAATCATCATATTTTATATTATGGGTACTGAGTTCTCCACCTTATAATACGTTGTGATATTTCAGTAGTGGTCTCACTTGTTGTAAGAACATATCTTTGTAAGACCTTCTCTGGGAACATTCATGCATTACTTTTGTCTTGGAAGGTGTTTTGGTAAACAAAAGTAAACTTTGTTTAAACTGCCTCTTTTGTCAGATTAGGAGTACTTTTATCTAAACTTTGTGGTTTTTAGACTTGGACGAATTCATTTATGATGTTAAAAATAAAAAAAATAAATCATGATTGTTTTTTTCCTCTCTATTTTCTTGGTTGACCTATGTGAAGGTTAATGTTTGTAAATTGTTGACTATATTATGCAAAGAGTGTATGCAAATTAAAATGTATTACATGATTGTTGTTATGGCATTTATTGTTAAGGAAATGATCCAGTTGTCAATGTTTTTGTTCCACAAAGGGGGTGAGCAGTGAAGTAGACTTTATTCGGGATACATGTGTGTGACTATATTGGTATAATGATTGGTAACTTGGGTTCTATCGAAATACAACATATTCTCATGCGTGAACATATCGAGAGTTCAGAAGCGTGTGTAGAGGATCATATTCACTGTTAGAAAAACTGGAGATTGTACACTTTATCACTGGATGAGTCTCGTCTTTCAAGAACTCATTTATAGATTTAGAAAGTGACATTTAATTTAGATGGAGGAAACTTCGAAATAAATTGGATGAAGAAAGGAAGGACAAACAAAAACGTTGAATTAAAGAAATGTTTACGTTGGGTGATTTAGTGACCGGAGTGCTTGATTGACGACGTTACTTAGAGGCAATTGGTTTAAATAAAGTGCTTGGTTGTATGATGGTGACATTTTGTTACAAAACTCGAAAACTTAACTTCACACTATATTAGAACTTATAGAGGATAACTGTCTTTTCCTTATGATTGGGGGTCAGAAGATGTTGTAAAAGGATGAAGTGATTAAATTATGTCACAACCAATTGGTTTGAGGAGGTAGAGTCGAAATATTACTTTTTATGGAGATATTATTTGAGTTTACCAGTTTATGCAATTATAAAATGATAGTATGCGTAAAAAGGAAATTTGTGTAATCAAGAATACTTAAGAAAATAAGCTTTACATGTATATTATTGGCAGTATTGTGTGAATAAAACTAGTGGGGTCCCCGCAGAGTTCGGTAATTATTATGAGATCTTAAGAATCTTAAGATGAAGATGTATGGTATTAGATAACGAAGATGATTGCAAGAATGAAGGGGATTACAGAGGCAACATGGTTGTGGTAAGTGTATTATGATGGTTAAGTTGGAAAGGGTGAGTTGAAGATTGGTTAATTATGTTAGTAGTAAAGGGAGTTCATAATTTATTCTGAAACGAAGAAGGGAAATGATATTGTTCAGAGGGAGTACTTGAGCAAGGGTCTCAGTCAAAGACTTGATTGGGTGTTAGGGTTGGTATGTGGTGATACTTGAGAGAAAGTTTAGTTGAATGGTTTCTGTGGAAGGATTACAACATGTTGACAACATTTTCTTAAGGAACTTATTCGGTTTATAAGAAATATTTGGTTGATATGCGCTTAAATTGAGAGCATGGTTTAGGTTTCGATGAACATTTGGGTAATCCGACTTGTGGGTTGAACTCAGTAGTGATACGCGCTTAAATTAGACTATGAATACTTAGGAAATCAGTAGTGATTCGGTTTATAAGAAATATTTGGTTTATAAGAAATATTTGGTTGATACGCGCTTAAATTAGACTATGAATACTTTGGGCTCTGACGCTAATTTTAAGTCATTTTAATGCAGTAGTGATTTTATGAGACATTGGAAATCAGTTCTTTTGTGCTAAGAGTGAGTATTTGAAATGATATTCGATTGTTCGATTGAGATGTTAGATCTGAAGAGAACCCATGAAGAACATAAATATTTTTGTCTTTCATAATGGGGAAGGATCCTTCGAGGCTAGTTGCCGTGATACTATATTATAATATAAAAGTTGTAAAGGACATTGTTACACAGGAATTTGTGCATTTTAAAGGAGTTATGGAAATGAACTGTTGAGGTTTTATTTTTTGCTGCCTTAACGCATTAAGGTTGTGTGGACATAAGATTCTAAGCAAGCTCTTCAAGATTATTAGGAGGTTAATTTCATATAATTTTACATGGTTAAAGTTTTAAGTGTTGGTGTGCGGATGGTTTCCAGAGGAGATTTTGGGTTTAGAATTCTTATAAGGAAGAGGGGTGATTGTTGGTGCATCTTGCAAATTTTTTAATGTATGAAACATGATTTACCATTGGTAAAGAGATCTCGGTACTTAAGATGGAAATACGAGTTGTGCAAGTTAACTGTTATGGAATTTGTTGGTTGTATGAGTTGATTTTTCTTTAACAGCATAGTAATATAAGTGAGATATGGGAATCTGGGTTCAACTATTGATTGGATAAGCTTTGGTGTTATTGTAATTTAAGGGAAGAGCTTAACCACCATCACTATGACAATTCTTTAAGTTTCTATTGGACTAAGGAAATGTGTAGACATTTTATTGATTGAAGTGAAAAGTTGTACTAAAAAGGAAAGTGTGGTTTGCATTAGTGTGTTTTATCTCTTTGGTTTTTGTATACAATGGAATTGTGAGTAATCAGATAAAGGGTATTTTGTTATAAAGTTGGAAGAGTTACTCAGGAAGAAAAGATTGAAATATTTCCAAGTTAGGAGGATATTAGATGTGATGTAATGAAACATTGAGTTACAAAGTCGTGGTGATCCTTTAAAGGAATGTGTACTTAGAAGTGTTTAAACTTCATGGTCTTTGCTTATCTAGGAGGTGAATAGGAGTATCAATTTACATCCAGGAATAAGAGTGCGATGGATATGGTGAAATGGATTTTAAGTATCTACATTAGAGTTTAAGGTTAGGGTAAGTCATACGGTATCGTCATTAATTATTTCGGCAAAGCTGAGTAAGGATTTTGATCGGTTGGGTTTATAGATAATCCAAGAAAGAGAGATGGAAGTTAGGTTGGGTGTGTTATTCATTCAACCAACGTTCTTTGAGAAATTATTAAATAACTAGTTTGAGGGTTCCAAGTTTGTTAAACTCCTAGAACAAGTAGGTGAAGGAAAAGCTGAAGGTTTTTCAGTACATGAGGATGGTAGTCTTCGTTTTAAGGGTCGATGGTGTGTCCCAGATGGGTGCGATTCTTTGGAAAAAAGAATTCTAATGAAGATCATAGTTCTAGGAACTCTGCTCATCTTGGGGGAGACAAGGTGTATCAAGATTTTAAAATCATATTTTGATGGTCGGGTATGAAGAGAAATATTGCAAAATTTGTTGTTAAATGTTTAACGTGTCAAAATGTCAAGAGTAAACATAAGAGATTTGTTGGGTTGTTACAAACTCTAAAATTCTAGTGTGGAAGTGGGATGGCATTTCCATGGATTTTGTGTTGGATTGCCGCAAAGGAGAACCAGTAAAGGTACTCTTTGGGTCATCCTGGATAGATTAACTAAGTCGACAAGGTTTATTTCAATGAATTGTAAGTGGGATATGGAACAACTTACTCGTCCTTACATTAAGTATATAATTCATTATCATGGGATACCTCGTACTATTGTTACTGATAGGGATACTCGATATTTGTTACACTTCTACATAGTACTTCTTTTCATCTGAAGACCGATGGTCAGACAGCACGTGTCAATCAAATACTGTAGACCATGCTAAGAGCAATAGTTAAGGATAACAAGCAATTTGGGTTGAGTTCTCATATAATAGTTGTTATCAAGCTACATTTTTTATATGACACCTTGTTGAAGCACTTAGTGGGCGTAAGTGTTGCAGTCTTGATATATTTAGGTTTTAATATGTTGTGTGTTGGGGTAAGTTCACGAAAACTGCTACTTTGGGTTTTGATATGTTTGTATACACGTCTGAGAAGGTTAATTTGAGAGTAAATGAAGGCAACCTGGGATAGATAGGTCATACGCTACTTTGATGAGCCATTGTCTTATAGGAAGCAACCTATTCAGATACTTGACACTATGGTTAGTATTGCGAGTCCTATGGATACCACTATGGTTAAGGTGTTATGGTCCAATCATCGCTCACAAGAGGCAACATGGGAAACGGAAGACTCCATGCGAAAAAAATACCCTCACTTTTTTTCTCAGGTTAGTAAGTTACGGGGACGTAACTTCTTCAGGGGGGGTAGAAGGCGATATGAATTTCGCGTGATTCGTGTTTTTGGGTTATTTTTGTATATGTGTATATAGTGATTAACTTCGTTTTACTTGTATTGCGGTTATGTGTGACCTTATTTCGTGTTATGATAAGTTGTGGTTTTGGGGTCAAAACCTTTTTAAGGGGGTAGTCTGTAACACCCCGATATTTTCCCGATATTTTCCCCCGATATATCTTATAATTTACTAGTAATATTATTTTATATATATTTTTTATTTATTATTGGGCTTGGTCATGAGATTTCAATCCTTTTTGGCAATTGGAATTATTTTAGACCGAAACTTTTTCCTTAACCCATCTTGAATTTTCAAAATTAAAAAAATATAATAGGAAGGAAAATGCCAAGGGTTGGCCGGCCCTATGGGTACTCTTGGTGGAGTTTGTAACTCCCTTAGAGTAATTGGAAGATCAAAGCATTTATCCCATATAATTAACCTCTCTGAATTCCTTAATCACTTCTTACTTTTGCCTTCCTTCATTTCTCAAGTTTCCAAGAAAAATTCTCTCAAAATTCTTCCTGTTTCACACCCTTATTTCCACTATCCTCCATCATTTGGTGTTTTTCCTTTACAATTGTGAGTATAATTCTTAAGGTATGTTGATTCTTAAGTTTTAATTTAAAATTCTATGATTATTATATGTTTTATCTTATAATTTATGTTTAATCTAAGCTTTAAAATTCATGTATGATTTTGTGATGTATTTTTCTATCTAAATTGACGTCGGATGTATTTAGGGTTTTTAGATATGCATATATGTGAAGAATAAGATTGGTTTGTGTGATCAATGATTTTGAAATTTATATAAAACTATGAATGTTCATGTAAAAAAAATGTGCATGTGGCATTTTTATATTTGTTGGGAAAAGATATTTATTTTAGGAAAAATTACCCTGAATAATACGACCTTTCACTTATTTCCCAAGAATAATACGAACTTTCAATTAACCACAAATAATACGAAGTATAAGCTGTATTTTCCGGTGGCATACCTGACTGGTTTTTAACCGGTCGAACAGGTCAATTTTGACCGTTGCATATCACCATTCATCTCCAACCTCTTTTCATTCTTTTTTTCCAGAATTTTCAATTCATCCTTACTTTATCTTTCACTTTTTTAATTACTTACAATTTCGGAAATAGTTTTACACATCCCACACAAATACTCAAACCCCACAACACCTTTTTTGAATACCCCATCATACCAAAACTTCAAAGTAATTGAATCATTCACATTAGCCTAAAAACAAGCAAAAAACACTAAATTACATACAATTTCGAGTTAGAAACAAGTATTAATCGTGAAAAGGGAAAATGCAAATTTTCGAATTTTATAACCCTAATTTTTTGTGTTAGCAAACTTAGATGATATATAATGCAATTGAGAACAATAAACTAACCATTATATGTGTGTATGTAGTCTGAGTGTCTTCTTCTTCAAATCGTGCCTTCCAAGCTTTAGGTTCAGGACATCAATGGAGGATTTGTAGCGTGAGAGAGGAAGAGTTTTCAGAGTTTAGAGCTTTGGTCAGTAAGGATACAATGAACATATGCTTTCTCTCTCATACATTACTTTTGCTTAGAAAAACAATTAAATTTTGGTTAAAACCTTTTTTAACCGGTTATGGGTAAAAAATACTACCACCGGAAAATACAGCTTATACTTCGTATTATTCGTGGTTAATTGAAAGTTCGTATTATTCTTGGGAAATAAGTGAAAGGTCGTATTATTCAGGGTAATTTTTCCTTTATTTTATTGGCTAATATGAGAAATTTATAATTTTTGCTAGAAAAATATATAGAAATATAAATATAAAGAAATTATTGTTGAATGATGAATTAATTTCATAGATGGTCATGAAAATTATGTAAATATGGTCATTTAGATTTAATAGGAAATAAAGCATTGAAAATTATATTTTGTGATTAAATTTGACAAAATCCCGTAGGGTTTAAAAATTGGTGGAAAAAGGTGTTTTTTAGGCACTTTTTCGCATAAAAATAGGTTAAAAATACTTAGAGTACATTATAAATTATAAAAATTGGTACCCGGGGGTTTTGACGCTTTTCTGACGCAACGGTGAAGTAGGAATTTCAGTTTGACAGTGTTAACATACCGTTCTGGACAGAATACTAAATCTGAATTTTATTTTGATGTTATGTTGTGATGAATTGTATTGTGTGATCATGAATGGATTGCAACAGTAGCTTGATGATAGATGTGTATGTGTGTTTTGATTGTGGCTTGAGAAAATGCGAATGTATGCTTATTTCCGTATGTACGATTGAATCCAGTAGTAAGTCGATTCGTGACAGGAAGTTGATAATTATGAATGATGAATGATAAAAATATAAATATAAGCTGGTCATGAAAATATATATAAATTATAAAAATATCTTTATATTTATATTTCTATATATTTTTCATGACTGATAATGCCCCCACATGAATGATAATTTTCATAATGCCCATCTATGAAATTAATTCATCATAATTTCTTTATATTTATATTTATATTTTTCATGACCATCTATGAAAATTATCATTATAAAAATATGAAATTAATATCAAAATATAAAAATTATTATTCGTGAAAGGCTAATATGAGAAATATAAATATAAAAAAATATATAGAAATATAAATATAAAGAAATTATGAATGATGAATGATAAAAGTAAAGAATGGAATATATTATGAAGATGATGTTATGTTTATCTTAATCAAGAGATACAAATGCAATAATATCACAAGTAGAGGTAGTATGACTTCATTAACTTTAGAGTGGACGAAGTATGACGTCAATTGGTGGAAAGAATTTACTCGCGGTATGTGGGGGCATTATGAGCCACCGCGGGGGTTTGCATACTTAACCACAGGCACTGAAGTAATGTCTGTGTCTATGGTAGAGGCTTGTTTAGGGGTTAGCTCCACCTAATGTATTGTCTCACCTTTGAAGTTTGGAGTTTGATCCGACAATATGGCTGGGAAAGTACAGCAATTAGGGGTGAAAGTTTGGTTTTTGGTTTGGATTCGATATAAATCCAAATCAAACCGAATAAAATTCGATTTTGATATTTTCAGTCCAAATCCAAATCAAAATATTTATAATCCAAATTGAACCGAACCAAATTTTAAAATACCAATCCCAATTGAATCGAATAGAACGAATAGCAACGATTTGTATCTTTTGCACTGAAAGTCAAATCTGCATGTATCGTTTCAAACTTATCCTTGCTAAAGCTCCTAAATAAATTAATACTTTTAGGGTTTTTAATTTGAACAAGTAAAAAACATTTAACAAAAATCTAAAAATAAGGGAAAAAATTCAAACAAATCAAATAGAAGATATAACATGGCTTTAACATTTTGGTTTGTTCGGTTTTTTGGTTTTATTGGACCCTAAACCGAGTCCAAACTGAACACCGAATTATAATTAAAATTCAATCCAAACCAAACCAAATTTAAAATATAGTCGAACCAAATTACTTATTCGATTTAGTTTGGTTCGGTGTTCGGTTTTTCACCAAATTACTTACACCCCTAACAGCAGTATGGCTGACTAACTCATTGAATCATTTTGAAATCTATTAAAAGTGAATCAGAAATTGTAACCGACGTATGGTAGGATGTCATTTGTTTTGTGATATAATGTTAATGTACAAGAGATGTTTTGTTGACGTGTACCTTTGATCTTAATGATCCTGCGATGATGTTGTTTCCCTTTTGGGGTTAATAACTAGCAGTGAGTTAAGTTGCAGGTTGGGGAGTGAGGATTTTCACTTGGAAGAATAAAACAGATAGAGTACGGAGAACTATAATATGAACTTTCATTTAACTTTAAGAATAGATTTATGTTTAAGAGGCGATTTCGCTCTCGAGTTGTATTACTTAGACTTTTGACTTATATCTTTGTCTGCTGCTAAGATTTTCACATCGCTAAGTAGTTTATAGTAACTCTAATAGAACTTGATCCACAAGTTTTACTATAGAAATTTGTTTTATCATGCCTTTATGACATCCTGGTTTAACTCAGGTTCTACCCAGTTTTTTTTAAAAACAATCAAATTCTCTTTCTAAACGAATAGAGTTTTCCGGGATGTTACATGTTTGGTTTAGAAAGAAAGATGGTAAGAAAGTGGTATATGCGTGACTATTTTATGAAGTTACGAAAAATAACAGTTTTTTTTTTGTTTAAAACAACTTGCAAGAGTTTGAAAACGATTTCTAGATTTTTCTGGATTTGAATTCTAATTTTTAAAGATATCGAAAAACAATTAGACGAACAATTGTAGTTTAATAAGGAACACTCACTTGAATCAAACTAAAAGATATGTAAGCAAGGAACAATTGTGGTTTAGTCGATTATTATGCATTGTTAACGTGAGTGTGTCTTGCAGGCTTTCAAATAATTGCAGGTACCTCTCTTTTTGAAGAACATATGGAGCCGGGGACTCTCTGACCGTACTCTCTTACATGGGTATGAGTTGTCGTCTATCTTTCCTCTCCAGACCCTGACCATAGTTTATCAATGAGCGGGATACAGTGGGTATGCTGATGATGATGATGATGATGAATTCGGATTTTTAAAGATATGGAAAAACAAATAAACGAACAATTGTGGTTTGATAAGGAATGCTCACTTGAATCAAACTAAGGGACATGTAAGCAAGGAACACTCACTTAAACTTACTAGGTTTTAATATCAATTTAAGGAACACTCAACATAAATTAGAATATTACGAATTAAACTGTATGGAACTCTCACAAACACTTTAATCTCATCAAATATAAGAAAACTCACAATTTGGATAAACATTGAATATATAAACACAAGTATATGAATAAGAAAAAGTTTTACAACTTTCATTGCAAATTGGTTTTTATTAATGTCATGTTCAATTGTGCATTCCCATTCAACAACTATGCCTTTAAATAGGCTTACAAAGTATATGAAAAATCAGAAATTAAACTAAACATTTACTTGAATACAAACCATTTAAGTAATTACATAAAGACACAATAAAAATCCTATGTAACATACTAGATTAAGAAGCATTTAGAATGCTAAATCGAAAGACTCTTACATAGCCAAAAACGGCTCTTTATCATTGTTAATAAAATCAAGAACAAAAGACCTTTAACACCTACCATTGAATGGTTTCATTTAACCCTATTTGATGATGAAAAACTTAGCCCAAACATCGTGACCTTTGGATTCTACTCTGATCAGTTTTAAATCCTTAAACGCCCTTTCTAGCAGCCATGTGAATAAGCAATAGAACGACTTTGAATGCTTACCTTGGATGCTTCTTTCCATAGAATAACAATGATGAAAGATAATCACTCTTGAATCAGCCATATTGAATGACCAAATGAATGATGCAAATTGAAGAGAAAATCAACAATAAACCCCCATTACACACGTGAGCAATTAATCTCATAATGATACGTTGCCTTTTGAATGCTCTTCTCAATTATTATCACAATGAAATGAATGGGCAATATGTTACAGCCATTAAAATGAATAATAAGAGTAATAACCATGTGAATTAAGCCAAAATTCACAGTTTTCTTTTTTAGCTCTTCAAACCTTTGACAGAATAGTCAAACCAGTTGTTATTCCTTTATTAATTTCTTTGATGGACGACTATTAATGGAATTGTTTTCTTTTGAAATATTCCTATATTCAAGGTTAGAAAATTACCCATCCAATTCAGATTTAATCACCCATAAATCACCCACTTAATTAGCAAATTAATCATCCAATTGTCATATAACATGCATGCTAATTTTGGTAACTTTATGTGGATAAAATAACACCTCAAAACTATGGCATCCTAAAGCAAATTGTGGCTTTTTACCCATCACCAAGGATAGTTTTTTTATGCTACCATTCTTTGAAAATATTCAAGCAATTCCATACCCATGCATTTCGAATGGACCACAAGTATCTTCAAAAGTGAATTGAACAATATAACTTTGAGTAGACCAAGACCTTGACCACAATTTCGACCTTCTTGACATTGACTTCGAATAATCCCAATGTAAATGATTTTATTAGGACAATTTTTAATCATTCCCCTCGAACACAAGATTTTGAAAAGTCTTTCCATGTAAAATGAAAAAGTGTTCATCATGAATTTTACATCATACTCTCCCTCTTGAAAAGAATTTGTCCTCAAATTCAAAAGGAACAAATGAAGAGTAACACATACCATGCATTGATGCACATAAGCTCCGGAATTGAATAACTTGATAACAAACTCCAAGCGTTTGAACTGTGTAGTAAGATAATTCATCACCATGTCCAACATCTTGGAATAAAAATTCATCAGCTCCAAGATCTTGAGATATAAAAATCAGCAACTTTAAGATTTTTGAACTTAGACCATTGAACATGTGAACACCCGGTTTGATTCGTTTTGGATACGAACCAAAGCAAGAATAATATGATCTCTATGGAACTTTGAAAACAAAGAAACTCCACATGAAAATCAAGAGAATATCGTAGCTTGTATCATGAACACTAAAATGAGATTTAGGCCCAAAAAAGTCTCCATTAATACCATGATAATTCCACCCAAGCTTTGAAAGATAATTGTACCTCTTCTTAGCTTCACTTGGAGCATCCCAAGGATCAATATAATCAAGTTGTAACATATTCGAACAAAATAGAGAATCAACATGAAAATATATATGACCTTGTTTCCTCATTAGTGCACTTTCACCAAGCTTCAAGTTAATTTCATTTGACAATGAACTATTGCATGAATAATTAATCAACCCCCTTGATAAGGTTTTGTCATCATCAAAACTGAAATAACTAACACCACCAATCATCTCCAATTGCTCAAAATAATTATGATCACAATTATAAATCAATAAAAATGTAAGCATATAATCAAAACATATTTTCAAGAGCAAGGAACTAACACCATAGGGAGAGAATGAAATGGACATGTCATCCAAATATACTCCAATGCCACATCTAGGAAATGATAGTTCAAACCCAATATCAAGATTGCAATATGTCGAATTGACAATATCATAATCATCAAAATTATTGCCATATTCCACCATAGCATTATACAAATCATCACCACTAGATTGGTATGTAACCATACTAGTATCATCATATAAATAATCAACATGAATAGTAAGAGGATAATGAGATACCTCAACGGATGATATAGACATGGTGTCACAATAAGAATCTTCAGAAAAAAAATAAGGTTCTTCATAAAATATAGGAGGAAATCATCATAATGCAAAGAACAATTTGAATCGTCGCCTTCTTCATCATCGAAAATTGGAGGCAAAGTATAGTCAACTACTTGAGCCTCTTCTTCATACTCACAAGATGAAAAAGTTACATTGATGGATGAGTATTCTTCATGATCTTATTTCTCCAAACAAGCACTCATCACAAGTTTGCCCCTCATTTGAAATAGACGTGAATTTAACATTATCAATTTGGACATCCCCAACAAGACTAACCTCAACTTCAGGATAATAATTGACATCATCGACTTCAAATTGTAGTGGTTCTTTCCTCACTTGTTGAATTGGTTGCTCTCTCTTCTTCTTTCTTGGCTTTTTCAATAACTTCTCAACACTTTGAACGTGAGCCACAAGTGTCTCTCGAAATCTAAACTAAGATAAGGAAAATTTATCATCACCTTGCTCATCAAAAGATTGAATCAGTGATTCCACTGAGCAAATTTGTCTTAACAAACTCTTCTTTCTCCATAAGAAAGATTATTCATCCATAATTATAAATTAAGGCCTTCCATATGACGTAGAATCATGATAATCAAAACAAGAACAAATAGAACACTAAGATATGAACTTCATAAAAGATTGCCGCAAAAAAAAAATAATTTGTTTATTTTTTAGAAGGTGCGTTTTTGACATGAACAAATTTATTGTAGGTAGTCTCCAAGTGATTAAACACTCAAAGAGTTTTTCTCGCCCTCCCCCTACACAAAAGAAGTGTTTGAGTTTTGTACCCCCCACCCACAAGATACAAATGTTTGGATTTGCTTCCCCTACCTCCACAATATGGTTATTTGGATTTGGGTACCCCTACATGTTGTAGTTGTTTGGGTTTTGCTACCCCCTACCTAACACGGCAAATTATTTGTAAAAATATGGGGGGAACCCAAATGGAATACTTAGAAAGAAAAGAAATGTGTTTAGTTTAGAAAGAAACATGGTAATAAAGTGGTATATGCGTGGATAATTTATGAAGTTACAAAAAATAAAAGTTTTTTTATTTGAAACAACTTTTAAGAGTTTGAAAATGATTTCAAGATTTTTCTGGATTTGAATTCGGATTTTTTTCTAAGGCTAATAAAAATTTGCACAGTATTTTCTCTCATACGGTTACCCAGCAGCCGTCGTCCTCCACCGCCACTCGGAAACCGTCCCTCTGTCTTCTCCATTCTAATTTGCAGGTACGGACTCCACTTTTTCTGGGCAGAAGCTGCACATACAATTCAGCCAGTCACGGAACCGCCCGACACCTTGCGACCAACATCACCAGTGAGCTTCCGAGGACTTCGAAGCCCAGGTAAGCTAAAGGTAAAAAAAACTCGTTACCTTCTTCATTTACCCCAATGTTACCAGTAAAATCCCGTTCGTCAGTGGATCTGTTGATGAAGAGGACCGTGAGCCTGCCAGCAATTATTCGCATCTTGTAAGTGTTAGTGTGTTTGCTCCATCTTAGTGAATCGTGCTCCACTTTGTAAGTGCTTTTGTTTAGTCTTTCATTTAATTATCTATTAAGTAATTAGTTAATTTATTTATTTTATTTTATTTATATTTTATTCTTAGTTGTATTTTCTGTTCATTATTTGTCATATGTTTTTTTGTGTTTTTCAATTGGGTTCTTAATTGTATTTTTTCGGATATTTGTTGTTGTTGTGTTTTTACCTATATCTTTTTAGTGTGAGCCTTTGTTCTTACCTTTGTGGGTATTGGCTTGTTTGTTTTTGAGTTAACGGCGTCAACATCCTTTAGCATCTGGTTCGGTTCCCAAGTAGTCAAGTATAGACTCAAGGCATACTTATGGTAACCTAAGGTCAGGTCCTAGGAGGGGGAGGGGCAAAGGAGGCAACGTAAGAGAGATGTTGAACTAAGAGTGGGGTCTTGGAACATAGGCACGCTTGAAGCCAAGTCGTTAGAGTTGGCGACTGAACTTTCTAAATACAAGATTCAGGTTGCTTGCGTTCAGGAAACTAGGTGGAAGGGGCATAAAACAAGCGTTTTAAGGGTTATAAGCTGTGGTATGCAGGCTTGGATGGAAAGCGAAGCGGGGTAGGTATTCTTGTAGCTAATGAAATCCTAAATCAAGTGGTACAAGTTAGGAGGTGCACTGATAGGATTATGCAAGTAAGAACAGTAGTTGGAGAAGAGGTCGTATCGATTGTTAATGCGTATGGACCGCAGGTTGGGCACGATGAGGAAGTCAAACGTGAGTTTTGGGAAAACCTAAGTGACCTTATAGAAACCATCCCGGTTGACGAAAAAGTTTTTATAGGTGGCGACTTCAATGGACACATAGGTAAGGAGGCAGTTAACTATTACCAAGTCCATGGCAGTTTTGGTTATGGTATACGGAACGAGAGTGGACAGGACCTTCTTGAGTTTGCATTAGCAAAGGAGTTGGTTATAGTTAACTCGATCTTGCGAAAGAAGGATTAGCACTTGATAACGTACAAGAGTGGTGGGCTTGCAACCCAAATTGACTACTTCTTAGTACGGAGGGAAGATCGGAGCGCGTGCCGGGATTGCAAAGTTGTGCTTGGCACAAAGATGCCCACCCAACATAGGTTATTAGTTCTAGTTTTTCGTTTGAGGAAACAAATAGCCGAGAAGAGGATCAAGGGCAGGGAAACGATCAAGTGGGGTAGATTTAGAGGGGATATGGTCGATAGCTTGTCAAGCAAGATCAACGCGTCGGGTTACTCAAACATATCAGACGATGCAAATCAAATGTGGGAGACTATGGCGGAAACTATTCGTAAGGTGGCAAAGGAGACTTTAGGAGTGTCGACAGGGAAACCAAAGGCGTACAAAGAGTCGTGGTGGTGGAACAAATCGGTGAAAGAGAAGATAAAGGATAAAAACAGGAGATTCAAGGAGCTTATTGCCTGTACAGAGGATGAAGATAGGATACAAAAGAAGGAGTGATATAAAGAAGCAAAACGGAAGGCAAAGAAAGCAGTCCCTAAGGCAAAGAGGCGTGCGTATAAAGAAATCTATCAGAAGCTTGATACCAAAGAGGGGGAGAAGTATATTTTTCAAGTTGGCCAAAGCCAGATCTAGGAAGAGGGAAGACATAGGGGCAGTGAAGTACATTGAGAGTGAGAGTGGACGGATACTCATTAGACAAGAGGACATCAAATTAAGATGACATCGATATTTTTCCCAACTACTCAATGAGACTAGGGGTCCTTCTAAGAAGAGTAGACAAACTCCGAGCTTACAAAAAACACAGGTTCATGGGTCGATTAGTGATATAACCACGTCGGAAGTAAGTGAAGCTCTCAAAAAGATGGGGGTTTTAAGGCAGTTGGACCGGATAGCATTCTGAATGAGGTGTGGAGAGGTCTAAGAGAAGAAGGAATTTGTTGGCTTACTAATCTCTTTAATGCCATCTTGAGATCTAGTAAGATACTGGAACAATGGATGACAGAGTATCGACTAGCATTCAAACACCGGTAGGTTTGACTAAGATTTTCTCTATTAGAGTGGGCCTGCATCAGGGATCAGCACTTAGTCCTTTCATTTTTACGGTCGTTATGAATGAAATCTCTAAATCCATCTGGGAGACCGCACCATGGTGCATGCTTTTCGCAGACGACATTGTTTTAGCCGCAGAAACTAAGGAGGAGGCTAACAGTAAAATGGAAGAATGGAGGAAAGCCTAGGAAGGTAAAAGGCTGCGCATAAGCCGTACGAAGACGGAATACTTGCGATGCGATTTTAGTGGGACATAATCGATATGGGAGCCAGAGGTGAACATAGGGGGAGAAGTTGTCGCACGTACGTCCAAGTTTAAGTATCTTGGTTCAGTGCTTCAGAGTGATGGAGAGATTGATGGAGACGTTTCTAATCGTATTCAGGCGGGATGGCTTAAGTGGAGAGCTGCGACCAGGATGCTTTGTGATAAAAAATTCCCTTGTAAACTAAAGAGTAAGTTTTAACGCATTGCAATTAGGCCAACTTTATTATACGGGACTGAATGTTGGCCCGTAAAGGAGGCTTTCGAACAAAGGATGGATGTAACAGAGATGCGTATGCTGAGGTGGATGTGTGGTAAAACTATGATGGATAGGATAAGAAACCAAGAATTCAGGGAGAAATTAAGAGTAGCACCTCTCTCCGCAAAGATGCGGGAAAACAGGCTGCGATGGTTTAGGCATGTGCAGAGAAAGACATATGCCCCGGTAAGGAGGATCGAATGCATCATAGTGGAGGGCAAGAGAAGCCCAGGAAGACCAAGGAAGACATGGGAGGACCAGACTAAAAGTGACTTGCACGAACTTCACTTCTCTAAGGACCTGACCAGGGATAGAGCCAGTTGGCGGCGCCTTATCCACGTATTAGATTTCTAGACTTGCCCCTTTCGACCACCGTCTATTATGGTTTTTGGCCCCCACTTATAGCTCTCTACCGCCTCTCTTACCTCAAAATCGTTTGTTTATTTATTAGTACATATTCTTTTTTTTGTGTATCTTTAGTTAGTCGATTATTATGCATTGTTAACGTGGGTGTGTCTTGCAGGGTTTCAAATAATTGCAGGTACCTTTCTCTTTGAAGAACATATGGAGTCGGGTGACTCTCTAATCGTACTCTCCTACATGGGTATAAGTTGTCGTCTATTTTCCCTCTCCAGACCCTGACCACAGTTTATCAATGAGCGGGATACAGTGGGTATGCTGATGATGATGATGATGATGATGAATTCAGATTTTTAAAGATATAGAAAAACAAATAAATGAACAATTGTGGTTTGATAAGGAATACTCACTTGAATCAAACTAAATGATATGTAAGCAAGGAACACTGACTTAAACTTACTAGGTTGTAATATCAATTTAAGGAACACTCAACTTAAATTAGAATATTACGAATTAATATGTATGGAACTCTCACAAACACTTTAATCTCATCAAATGTAAAAAAAACTCACAATAAGAAAAACTTTTACAACTTTCATTGCAAATTGGTTTCTGTTAATGTCATGTTCAATTGTGCATTCCCATTCAACAACTATGCCTTTAAATAGGCTTACAAAGCATATGAAAATCAGAAATTAAACTAAACATTTACTTGAATACAAACCATTCATGTAATTGCATAAAGACACAATAAAATCCTATGTAACATACTAGATTACGAAGCATTTAGAATGCTAAATCAAAAGACTCTTACATAGCCAAAAACGGCTCTTTATTATTGTTAATAAAATCAGAAACAAAAGACCTTTAACACCTACCATTGAATCGTTTCATTTAACCCTTGTTGATGATGAAAAACGTAGCCCAAAAATCGTGACCTTTGGATTCTACTCTGATCAGTTTTAAAGCCTTAAACGCCCTTTCTAGCAGCCATGTGAATAAGCAATAGAATGACTTTGAATGCTTAACCTTGGATGTTTCTTTCCATAGAATAACAATGATGAACGTAATCACTCTTGAATCAGCCTTATTGAATGACCAAATGAATGATGGAAATTGAAGAAAAAATCAACAATAAACCCCCATTACACACGTGAGCAATTAATCCCATAGTGATACATTGCCTTTTGAATGCTCTTCTCAATTATTATCACAATCAAATGAATGGGCAATAAACCGTGTTAATTAAGCCAAAATTCACGGTTTTCTTTTTTAGCTCTTCAAACATTTGACAGAATAGTCAAACCAGCAGTTATTCCTTTATTAAATTCTTTGATAAACGACTATTAATGGAATTATTCTCTTTTGAAATAGTCCCATATTCAAGGTTAGAAAATTACCGATCCAATTCAGATTCAATCACCCATAAATCGCCCACTTAATTAGCAAATTAATCATCCAATTGTCTTATAACATGCATGCTAATTTAGGTAACTTTATGTGGCTAAAATAACACCTCAAAACTATGGCATCCTTAAGCAAATCGTGGCTTTTTACCCATCACCAAGGATAACTTAATATGCTACCATTCTTTGAAAATATTCAAGCAATTTCATAACCATGCAATTCGAATGGATCATTCAAGTATCTTCAAAAGTGACTTGAACAATACAACTTTGAGTAGACCAGGACCGTGACAACAATTTCGACCTTTTGACATTGACTTCGAATAATCCCAACGTAAATGAGTTTATTAGGACAATTTTTAGTCATTGCCCTCAAACACAAGATTTTGTAAAGTCTTTCCATGTAAAATGAAAAAGTGTTCATTATGGATTTTACATGACATTGTTTCCCTCAAAAACTCTTCCTAGGATTAAACCTAAGCTCTTGATGCCAATTGTTGTGCGACAGCGGAAGCAACGATCGATGAACAACAACGAAAGCAAAAAAGATTCAAACAAACAATAAAGATATACTGAGAAATTTTAACGTGGTTCACTATCAATGTGATAGCTACATCCATCGGCACCGAGAATAAATTTTCACTTTAAAGTAGAAGATTACAAGATGAACGAGAAACCAAAACATTGGCTCTCCAAGCTTTTTCTCTCTTAGCTTTCCTCATTTTGTGTGTTGCATGCATTCCCTAATTCTAAAAAATGGGGCCTTTAGTATACCTCATAAAACAAAGGAATTAAGTTAACGATTACAAAGAAATCAGCCAAAAAATTAAGTAACCATCAAAAGAATGTGTAGAAACATAAAAATGAATTTCCCGCAATCCACTCAGAGCTAGCGAAAACTCACCCGGCTCTCGAAGTCGCAGCAATTAACAAAACTCATGACCCGCGAACTGCCTCAACTCCAAAACAAAAACTTATTGCCAAGAAGCTTGTGAGCCGGTACATGATTCGCGATCCGCGACTCACACTTCTAATTTTCCAGAAGATTTTCATTGTTTGTTCGCGAGGCAATACTACATTCACGACCCGCCCATGCTTCAACTTTTCCATGATGATGATTCCTTCAAAGTCATCCAATCATCTTTCGATTTATCTTACACCGACCTTTGACTTGGTTCGCGTCACAAAATTCCAACATTACCCACCAAAATAAACTATTGACTTTAGCTTCAGAACATAATAATTCAAATGAAAAAAACTAAAACAATCAGTTAATTCAACAAAAATTTAATACTCCCTCCTATTCATGCTACTAGTCCCATTTAGTTTTTCACACTTGCCGAGGCAAAATTTTAACCCTTAATATCTCAAATTATTCTTAATTAAAAATTATAAAAAGTTGATATTAATAATCCTTGTATTGAGACGAATCAAACAAGATCCCACATGACTATGTTTTAACTTAGACATTAAGAGTAAAAAGCGTATTAAGAATGATAAGCGAATAGTGCCCAAAATTAAATGGGACAAGTAGGGTGAATAGGAGGGAGCATTTTTTTTATTCACCTATTGACAATAATTAGGAGTAAAATTAAGAAATCTGATTGATGGGGAAACCTAATTGACCGAAAGAAAGAAGCTTTGAAGAGAGAAAATGTGAGAAAATATAAAAAAACAAACAATGAAAATAGGGCTTAGTTCCCTACTAAAAGTGGGGGTGGTGAAGGGAGAGGGGATGGGGTGAGGGAGGGGTGGTAGTGGAGTAGGGATTTGAGTGATTAATTTTTTTTAGTGTTTTCAATTAATTTTTTAATTTTTTTGATTTTATTTCAATTTAATTTTTTCGCGGTAAAAAGTACATGCTAAAGCATTTACCTGTCTCCATAATACTACCTCTGTTTCATTATACTTGCTACATTTGACTTTTTGTGCAATCTAATGTGTTACTTTTATCATTTATATATTAGATATGAACATTTTAAAATTATAAAAAATTAATTTTATATTACTATGCGATTAGCCGATTCAATCAAGATCTCACTTGACTATTTTTTTCTTACACATTAGCCGCAATATATAAAATAAGTTTAAACGATTAGTATCGATAACAATTATATAGCAAGTATTTCACAATGGATGAAGTATACACTTGGCAAATAACCCTTAAAGTTCAACTTATTCATGGATAATCAATAGTTCGGATTATTGTAGGAAAATCGAGTAAAGATTGATTAATTTTAAGTAATTTTTCCTTTAAATGTTGAAATTCATAATAGTATTAAAAAGGACAATTGACATTAATAATTCAACCTTTTGGTCATCCACTGTGAATGATCGCACCTTTAGATTAGTTTGGTGATGCGGATGCCTTAGAATTCCATCATCAGTTCTATCCTTCTGGTTTCAAATCATAATCCTAAGTAGCCTTGGTATAAGAGAGAAATAACGTAAGACTTTGTTCGGTAATCATCTATCCTTATCTATCCATCAGGAAGTCTTACACTTGTCACATTCATCCTGATTTGCCCTACCATCCCAATATAAGATACAATCATTTGGACAACAATGAATCTTTTCATATTGAAAGCTCAAATCCTTATTCAACTGCTTACATTTGTTCTATGATGAAGGAAAAGGATTTATATTAGGAAAAACACTTATTAACAACTTCAATAACATATCAAATGACTTGATGGACCAACCATGCATGGATTTTTAAATGAAATAAATGCAAAATAAAAGACAGTTTCGAAAAACCTGACCCCGGATATAGCACTTCCACAGCCAATTCTCTAATCCTTTCATATCCAGCATCGTTGTGATTTTCTTCATCACCAATTGCATCGTTGAAATAAAAACCATGACCAACATTATCATGATCTCCAGGATCTCCCTTATCAAAGTCAAGACCAAAATCGTCATTCTCAAAAGTATCATACAATAATCCTGTAGTATCAACATGACCAAGATCGATATTGATTGTGCTAGGTCTAGTTGAATTAAGATTGGAAAATTCTGGAATTTGAATTGTTTCACCATGATGTACCCAATTTTTTTAGTTACGCTAAAATCCATTAAACTTGATAACATGATATTCAACAATATCTCTAGTGAGCCACCTATTGTTTCCAACTTGACATTTATTACATGGACAAATTATCACGTTACGATCCAAAGTATGCGCAAAAGCAAAATGTAAGAAAGACTCTACACCCTTTAGGTATTCAAAAGAAGTACGATTCAAAGTAATCCAAGTTTTATCACTACTACATAATTGGTTTTATGTAACACCCATAAAGTGTAACATAAAGTGCTTAAAGTGCTACTATAGACCTAAGGTAACACTTTTTTAGGTGCTACATCTGGCGGTGTTACCTATTCTCTTAGGTAACACTTTTACATGCCTATAGTAACACTTTCCACATCATTCATACATACATTGTATATTTTAAAACTTGATCATACAACTAAGATACAAAATATAGTTTGAAACTAAATTTTTTATTGTTCTTTCACATTGTGATTTATGTGTGCTACATCCTCGCGTACAGCTTCATCATCACTGATATGATTAGTTTCCATTCTCCCCTCTTGAACCTGTATCATGTGTATGAAATTAAAGACCGAATCAAAAGGCAATTAGCAAATAACAATAAGAGGAACCATTATGAGTGACAAAACACCAACCACTCAGATGATATTTAAAAACCACAACAAAACAAACCAAATAAGCCTACAAAACAAACAATCCACAAAATTCCAACAACAAATCTAAGTAAAACACCAACTAAATTTAATTATAAATTTACAGAAATTTCGGTAGATAGCCCATACATGGTAGATGAAAAAACCACTAAATTTGAAAAAGTTAATAGCAAATTAATTTAGGCAAGATAACAAGAAAGCAAACAAGAAACCAAATTCCTTGAGCAATTAATATGTTAATAACAAATTAATTTTCAAAACAAAAAAAACAAGAAAGCAAACAAGAATTATGATGAAAAAGAAAGATATACCTCGCAATTACTTTGTTTTCAAAACAATTGTGTCGGTGACAAGATGGTGATAGAAACCAAATTCCTTGAGCAAATTCACAATCAAAGTGGAAAATTAAGAAAACATTATATCAATTCTTGTATGAAATAAGTCATTTTACCATCAAATTGGACTATCAAGAAAACATTATACTTAAAAGAAAAGAGAAAATTTCATACCATAGAAGTTCCAGAAACAAGAAAACATTATACTTAAAAGAGAAAATTTCATACCATAGAAGTTCTAGAGAAGAGAATATGATACACTTAAATTATTTTATTTTTACATTTATTTTAATTTATCTTAAGGATTTAAATTTTAATTTATTTTTTTCTCTTCTTTTAATTACTATAAGTAATCACAAATTGTTGTGAGAGACCGTCTCTCCGAGAGACGCATTAAATATATGGGCTAAATAGTCCAATTAATACAAATTAAAGAAAAAAGAAGAATGTGCGCTTTTTATTTTGAAGTCGTCTCTTTGAGAGGAGGTCTCTCACAAAAATAGCTGGTAAATAATATGTTCAAACCAAATTCTTTAAAATTGTTTATCCCTCTTTTTTCAATAGATAGTGAAATTTTAAAAAATTAATTAGATTGGATAATTTTCTTAAAAAAAGTTAGTTTAGGTCATAAAAAAGTCAAAACCAACCATAGTGTCAATTTTAATTTTTAGATTGAAAAAACAAAAATAAAATTAAGTTGAAAAGTTATAAATGTGTTACTAGTATAAAAATGCAATTTAAAAGTGTTACCACCTTTATAAGTGTTACACAATAATATCACCAAATTTTAAAGTGTTACATATTAGTGTTACCAATATTTAAAGTGTTACATATTAGTGTTACTAAATTTTAAAGTGTTACATATTAGTGTTACTGATAGTAAAAGTGTTACATATTAGTGTTACCAAATTTAAAAGTGTTACATATTAGTGTTACCTATAAAAAAGTGTTACATAGTTGTGTTACTTAAATATAAAGTGTTACATAAGTGTTACCTAATATTTTCAATAAGCTAAATATCAAGCCAGAAAATTAAACGATGCTTAGGGAGAGTTGCTCGAAACCAGATCACATGACACTAGTGAACAGTAGGACCGCTACCAATGGTATCTTTGTATACTGAGTTAATACTGTAGGAATTCCCATACACATAAGGGGCTAGTTGCTCCTTAATCTTACAAAGCTTCTTCAAGACCCAACTAGCAGTGGGAGGAGGGTTGAAGAGCTGCCAATTACCACCCTTAATATAGACACCATGGCCCCACTTCACCCAAAGAGACTCACTCATACTACTCACATGCAAAGCAAGTTTACCAATATCTGCAACATTCCAAACCTCAAGGTTTCTGATATCCAAGCCACCTTCTTTCTTAGGCTTACAAAGGGAGTCCCACTTAACCATACCAGGTTTAATGCTAGTATGCTCAGCATTCCAGAGAAAGGCACGACAAATCGAGTTCACCTTCTTCACAACCATTTTAGGGAGGATAAAAATTTGACACCACCAATAGGTTGAAATACCTATGGGGATCAAATTAATCAACTGTAACCTAGCAGCATATAAGAGAGGTGCTTCACCTGCCAGCCCCTAATATGATGGATCATTTTATCCACCAACTGATCACAATCATCAATTGAGAGTCTCTTAGAATTCAAAGGAATGCCTAAGTAACGGAATGGAAATTTTCCTAGCAGAAGAGGAACAACATCCAAAATTTGTTGCATATAGAACCTATTCACACCAGCTAAATAGAGAGCAGACTTATCAAAGTTTGCTTGGAGGCCGGAAGAATGAGAGAAAATCTGCAAACAGCTGCAAAGAGTTTGGATAGAAGGGAGCTCGCCTTTACAAAAGAGCATAAGATCATCAGCAAAACAGAGATGAGTAAGCTTAGTAGGTCTGCATGTAGGGTGGAACTGAAAGTTATCCTTTGGAGCATAATTAATCAACCTAGTGAGATATTCCATCCCGATGACAAAAAGGAGAGGGGACATGGGGTCCCCATGTCTCAGACCACGCTTAGCTTCTTGAGTAGGCAGCTGAATACCATTAACAAAAAGAGAAAAAGAAGCAGAAGATATGCAAGTGAACACAATCTGCACAAAGTGATAAGGAAAACCCAAGGCTACAAGCATATCTTTAATAAAACACCAGTCCATGGTATCATAAGCCTTCCGAAGATCTACTTTAATGAGACAACTAGAAGAGCAATTCTTCTGAGAATAATGTCTGATAATTTCTTGACATAAGAGAATGTTATGAATGATACTTCTACCCTTCACAAAAGCACCCTGATTTAAGCTAATAGTGGAGGGAAGGACATGAGCAAGCCTAGAATAAAATAATAAAATAATATAATCTAGCATACACACATAGTAAAAGATAATAAAATAACGGGATATTACATTCACTCCCCCTCAAAAGGAGTTTTTTCCCTAAAACTCACCTCAAGACTTAAAAAGATAAGGATAACGGAATCTCATATCGGACTCTAACTCCCAAGTTGCTTCTGACGTAGTATGGTTTGCCCACAAAACCTTCACCAAAAGCAATGTCTTATTCCTTAAGACCTTATCGCGCCTATCAAGTAAATCTATCGGTTTCTCCTTGTAGGTCAAATCATCTCGAAGTTGTAATGGTTCATGTTGAATCACATGAGAAGGATCATGAATATAAGGTCGCAACATTGAGACATAAAACACATTTTTGAACCTGTTCCAAGTCTGGAGGTAAGGAAACCCTATAAGCCACTTCACCTATTCATTCTAAAAGCTCGTACGACCCTATGAATTTTGGACTTAGCTTTCCAACTTCATATTCCTTATGTCGTTTCTTCTGATCAGCATAACTCTTTTGCCTATCCTGAGCCGCTTTCATCATGTCCTTAATTAATCGAATTTTATCAACGGTTTTCTGAATCTGTTCAGGACCTGTAATCAATCTCTCACCAACCTCACACCACGTTAATGGAGTATGACATTTCCTTCCATACAATACCACATAAGGTGCCATGCCAATACTAGAGTGGAAGCTATTATTAGAAGAAAATTCTACCAAGGATAAATGTTCATCCTAACTCTACTTAAAATCCAAGTCATACTCCCTCAACATGTCCTTTAAGGTCTGTATTGTACACTCTGTTTGTCCATCTGTTAGTGGATGAAATGCAGTGCTAAACATAAATTTCGAACCTAAAGCCTCCTAAAGTCCCTTCCAAAATCGTGCCTCGAATCTTGGGTCCCTATCAGACACTATAGATTTAGGAACTCCGTGCAATTGAATAATCTCGTTGACTCCCACTACCCATATTGTATTCATTCCCTTTTGTGTAGTCGGAAGACCAATCACAAAGTCCATGGATATTGACTCCCACTTCCACTCGGGAACATCCAAAGGTTGTGTCAATCCTGCAGGTCGTTGAAGCAAATTCTTCAACCTTTGACAAGTCAAACACTTGGCCACATAAAGAGCTACCTCCTTCTTCATCCCATTACACCAAAAAGATAGCTTTAGATCCTGCTACATCTTATTCTCACCGGGGTGTACCGAATACAGAGTTATGAGCCTCATTCAAAATTTTCTCCTTCAACTCATCATTTGCCGGCATACGCAAGCGATCTTGAAATCTCAAACCACCATCATCATGCACATTGAATGCCTCTGTCTCTCCCTTCATTGACATCTCTCGAAGTTTCTCCAAGTTCTCGTGCTTGCGTTGAGCCTCAATGATCTCAGAAATTAGATCGGGTTATACACTCAGGACATGTAATATCCCTAATTTATTTCTCTTCATCACCACCATATCTCCTTCCCCATGAAAAGTTTTATGGCTTAAGGCATCTGCTACAACATTGGTTTTTTCCGAATGATAGTCTAAGTCCATATCATAATCATTAAGGAATTTTATCCACCGACGTTGGTGCATATTCAAGTCTTTCTGAATATAAAAATGCTTGAGATTTTTGTGATCAGTAAACAATTGAAATTTCACTCCAAACAAATAATGCCTCCAAATTTTGAGAGCAAACACTACAGCTGCTAACTCTAAGTCATGTGTAGGATAATTTTTCTCATGAACCTTTAACTGTCTGGATGCATAAGCAATCACTCTTTCATTTTGCATCAAAACACACCCTAAACCATATTTGGAAGCATTTGTATACACCATGAAATGTTCATTCTTCGTAGGCACGGCCAACACAGGTGCACTAATTAACGTCGTCTTCAATTACTGAAAAATTGTTTCACACGCCTCTGTCCATTGGAACTTTGTTGTTTTCTTTATTAGATTGGTCAAAGGCATGGCTATTTTTGAAAAGTTAGCCACAAACCTGCAGTAGTACCCAGCCAAACCAAAAAAACTTCTCACCTCCGTAAGGGTTGTTGGTCTCGCCTACTCAACTACAGCTTTAACCTTCTAAGGATCCACTGCAACACCGTCCTTTGACATGACATGGCCTAGAAAGAAAACTGTATTCAACCAAAACTCACATTTGTTGAGCTTACCATACGCTCCATATGCTCCTCCTTCGTCCTAGAATAAACTAGGATTTCATCTATAAAAACCACCACAAATCGATCTAATAAGGCTTAAAGACCCTATTTATTAGGTCCATAAAAGCTACAGGGGCATTGGTGAGTCCGAAAAGCATCACAACGAAATTTTTAGTGACCATATCTGGTGTGGAATGTTGTCTTAGGTATGCCTTCTTTCTTAATCCTCAACTGGTGATATCTTGACGTTAAGTTGATTTTTGAGAAAACACCTACTCTCTTCAATGGATCAAAAAGATCATGTATCCTTGGCAACAGATAACGATTTTTAATCGTGATCTTGCTTAAGTGCCTATAATCAATACAAAGTCTCATACTTCCATCCTTCTTTTTGACAAAAAGCACAGGAGTGCCCAATGGTGACACACTTGGGCGTATGTACCCCTTTTGTAACAATTCTTCCAACTGTCCCTTTAACTCTTTTAATTCGGTCGGTGCCATACGATATGGGGCTTTAGATATTTGGAGGAGCGCTTGGTACTAAATCGATTGAGAAATCTAACTCTCTTTCGGGAGGCATCCCATGTAGCTCATCTGGAAAAACAACTGGAAACTCATTGACTACAGGAATCAGCATCAACTCTGGCCTTAAAGCCTTCGTATCTATCACATTGCACAAGTATCCTTATCCACCCTTTCTAAGATGTTTAGCTGATTTCACTGCTGAGATGATTCGAATGCCCGATTTTTGTTTAATTCCTCTATAAGAAACTCTTTCCTTTCTTGTGTTTGTAACTGTCAATTTTTGTTGTGCACAATCAAAACCAGCCTTATACCTCTTTAGCCAATTCATCCCCGAAATGATGTCAAACTCTCCAAGGTCTATCACAATAAGATCTGCAAAAAAATCTACACCACTAATCACAATAGGACAATCTCAAAAGTACGAGTTACACCTAATTGTTTCTCCTCCAGGAAGAGTTATTGTTACCCCACACTCACTAATGGTTAAATGTAATTTCAATTTCTTTGAAAATTCTCGGGACACAAAAGAATATGTTGCACCAGTATCGAACAAAGTAAAAGCACACACTGAAAAGACATGGAAATAGCTAATAATAACATTACCATTTTCTTCAGCATGTGCTTCATTCATCAAATAAACTCGTCCTTTGCCTTGTGATGGAGCTCGATTGTTCACATTTCCTCCAATCTTGTTGCTTCCCTCTTGAGAACGAAACTAAGAGCTACGCATTTGACTCGTCTGCCCTCCACTACCAATCTTCCTTTGTGGGCAATCCTTATTGATATGACCAGGTTTACCACAAAGGTAACAAACTCCCTTTTCCAGCTTGCAGTACTAAATTTTATGCCCTTGCTTGCCACATTTCTTACACCAAAAATGGTGGGAAGCTTTGTGTTTCATTTCACCTCCACTTGATTGTATTGAGTACCACCATCTCATCTCTTCTCTTTCGCACTCTTTCAATTGTGTCGCCAAATCATAACACTCATCAAAAGTAGAAGTTCTCCCAATCACTTACTCTTGAATCTTAAAGATCAAGCCTTCCTCAAACCTCTCCTTTCTCATGGCGTCACTCTCAACTTGCCTTAGTGCAAATCGAGCGAGCTTATTAAATTTGGTGACATACTCTCAAACTGTCCTATTGTCACCTTGTCGTAGATCCAGAAATTCTCTCTCCTTTTGTCAGCGGACACTATCACGATAAAATTTCTTCCTTATCAAAACTTGAAAGCTCTCCCAATCAAAATTAGGTTGATCATGAACATTCTTAACTCTCTTCCACCAAAGATCCGCTTTACCCTTAAGATAATAGGTAGCGAATTTCACCTTACAGTTATCCGGACAAGCTACCATGTCGAATAACTTTTCCATGCTAGAGACCCAATCTTCAAATTTAGTTGGATCTCCAAGACCATCATAAAAATCTGGCTTCAAATATGTCATTCTCTTGTACACCTTGTTAAAGTCATCATCATCAGAAGTTTTACTTTTCTGACCCTCCTCAAGCAATCTGTGGTGTCCCTCTAAAAGTCTAACTACAAGCTAAGTGACATTGTTTTCTTTGTTATTTCCTCCAATTAAGCTCTGAATCTCAAATGAAGTTCCAACTGATGGATTATCCGAGGTTTGATTTTCGTTTGTCTCAATGCGAGTCATTTTTGCCAAAACAAAAATTTAAGATTTAGAATAAACACAACTCATACAATATGAATTAAATCATCTTTGTTGAAGCTCCAGACTTTCATTTTTTTTATTTTGCATTCACAAACAACACATAAAAGAAAAAAGAAGACAAAGTTTCCTTATAAAATAAACGTTTATATTAATATAGCTACCCACCATAGCTATGAGTCTTATATCCCAACCTAACTGGTTCCCTAGGAGTATTAGAGGTCCAAGATGCCCTATCCTCAACCTCTAAAGATTTGGGTAGCACAGGACCTGCTGGGGTGTAGTAGGGGGAAGGCGGTAGAGTATTAGACATCCATTCTGGACCATTTACACTCTCTTCACCTTGAAACGAATAATTATCCGCTGAATCAACGTGATTCATTTTTGAAAACATAATGAGTTCTTCTGCCATGGTATCAAAAGTGTAACTCCAAGGAATGTTCTTCCTCCAATCAGTCATTTTCTCCTAGTTCAACTTTCTAAAATTATCATCAATTTCATCATAAAAATAAGGGAAATTCTACATGGTAAGCACCAGGTTAAGGGAAACGTCTGTAATAACTAATCTTGTTTTCGTTTTTACATGGTAAGCACCAGGTTAAAGGAAACTAACTATTGTAACTATATAGGCCAAAAAACGTTAAGTGGTCGTTAGTTTGTGAAATTACCATATTGCCCCTGTTGAATTCTAATAAGAAGAAGCTCCATCTTCCTCTTATTTCACGCATTTCTCTCTAACAGCCATTGAAGTCCATGTTCCAAGTTCATTAAAAAAAAGAAAATATTGATAATTGATGATTAAAGTCCATGTATCAACTTAGGATTATTCTTAAGGATGCTACCAAAGCTGTTGCTAAAACACTTGGCAAATCCGAATCTGTATTTTTCTTCTTCCTTGTTCATCTCTTTTCAACAATTTTTCCTGCATATAACATTAATTTCATCAATTAACCCCTTTAATTACAGTATGTGATGGTGTTGATTAATGGAGGAGTTCCTATTGCCTTTGCGGGGACAGAAGAAGTTGGTGCGTATGATGAATTAATCTCCATTGGAGGTCTTAATCCTAATGGCAAATTGAGTTCTCTTATTGCCGAAATTATTCAAACTAAGCTTTCTATTGACAGTTCCAGATTCAATCCTTATTCAAAAAGTTAGCTAGGTTTTACTACTATGCAATTGAGTTTCAAATTTTATGATGTACATGTAGCTTGATATAATCTTTTTTTTAGTGTTGTTAATGATGGCCGCTCTACTACCTCTATGTTGCTTTCATCCAAATTAAAACCTTCAATTCATGATGATAAATTCTCTCATTCTTCCTCTACAAGTAGTAGATCTCCTTCTAAGAAACAACAATTCAATTTTCCTATAAGTTTTCCAGCAATATCTAAGCATCAAAGTTGAAAGTATTGTTATTGGGAACGGATGAACTTGGAACATAGACTTCAATGGTGTTAGAGAGAAATGCGTGAAATGAAGAGGAAGATGGAGCTTCCTCTTATTAGAATCAAACAGGGGCAATATGGTAATTTCACAAACTAACGACCACTTAACGTTTTTTGGCCCTTATAGTTACGGTAGTTAGTTTCCCTTAACCTGGTGCTTACCATGTAGAAACGAAAACAAGATTAGTTATTATAGACGTTTCCCTTAACCTGGTGCTTACCATGTAGAATTTCCCTAAAAGTAATTTATGACTTCATCCCAAAACTCAGTTTTTGCCATACTCTCCAAAAGAACAAGGCTTGGTAAGAAGGTTGTGCAAAGATTTCATCTGCATGATTTTCATAAAACCTCAAATAATCTCTTAAGAAGTTTATGTGGTTCTCTTCAACACCCCTAAATTTACACAAATAAAATAATAAATACGATGAGACTTAAATAATATTTCATAGCACCAGAAAATAAAAACAGAGTGTCCGCCACACTTAGAAAGTATAAGACGTTAAAAACAATATTTAAAACTAATATAGTTTTTGATGAAAGAAATGTTCAAACACTAATTATTTAAAATACAAGTACGTATGACGTGTGATCTACGTCTCCAAACCCCCATGCACTGAACACGTCAAACAACTTATCATTACCTGTGGAAAAAAAAAGACTAAACATGAGCTACAACTCAGTGAATGTTACAAACTAATAATGCGAAAATAAAAAACTACAAATACAAGATGATCTTTGTAGTGTCCTCTTTGTGTATGGCAACGAACTCCTTCTTGTGTGTATCACGAACCAAATGAAGAACACCGTAGAAAAGATAGTTTGCAACAAAGGTGTCACCAGAAACCTTGATATAGATAGAAGACATCTACAAGCTTTCCTTTTGTGATATTTCCCCCACAAAGGTACTTGGGATATGAGACCAAAAATTCACAAAGAGATACAATCAAGCACATCAACCGACTAGTACGAATCGATTGAACTAAACGACTTTGTGTTTATGAAGAAAATGAAATCAGAAAACTATTAAGAAGTTAATTACTCTCCTTTATGTTTCAAAAGAATAGAGAGAAAGATGACAGAATTTTTATTCAAGGAAGAAGTGATTTGATATCCATGCACTCACTCTTATTTATTCAGTTGAAGTGTCACATGATCCATCCAAACAACATCTGGTGGTTACCAGACATTAATGATGTAAAGCATCCGTTCATAACAACACTATATTCCATGAAACGTAGCTTAGTTTCACGAAAAGACATATTGTTTCAATGTGCTAGAACGAGCACTATAGGTGCTCAAAAGAGCAGTTCATAAAACAGCTTCTGGAAAGTTTCTGACTCGAAATTTCGAAAATGCTCGAACGAGCACCTAAAGTGCTCGAACGAGCAAACATCAAAAACATCAAACAGAAAGATCGGAAACATTCTGCCAGGTCCAGGAGCCAATGCTCAAACGAGCCACAAAGTGCTCGAACGAGCACCACCTTGCTCGAACAAGCAGGACCATGCTCGAACGAGCAGCTTGGTCTTTGCTCTTGTTTTGGTTCCGTTGTTACGTATATTGCTTAGTCTATGTTTGGTACATGTTCTTAAGCCTTGGATAATGTCCTACACGCTCTAAATCTCAACAATCCTCCCCCATTTAAAGCCTTTAGGACATTTCTTTCTCTTTCGCTAAAACTGATCTCAAAATCACGTTCCATGCATCAATGCTAATGTCCATGCGGAATGAATTAACACCTAGTATAACACACTTGACAAACAATCATGAAATAATGATATCCCTGCGGATTTGAATCATATAACACATTTGATCATTCGAAGATGAAGTACACATAGAACAAATAACACATTGTCATTTCCTCAACACATTATAATGGTCGTGTCCATATCTATTCATATGTTTATCATAGTCGATACGTTAATCTGGACTACTTAAAGCGGCCAAACTTCAAACATACATAGGTGGGTTCTCTCTACATATAAAATATCCCCGCGAATGGATATACACCTAGAGCTCTTCAACTGTGGGCCTTGAGAACTTTAAATGACAACTACCTCACTATTCACGGTCCAAAGCAACGATGGGTCATTAAAACTTGTTGCTTGCAAAGTCCAAAAAGACTTACACCACATTGAATTCCGACACAACGTTAATTGTGCGTGAATTGGGCTTTCTTATTGAATTTTAGTTAATGTAATTCGATTGCAATTGACGCTTGTTCAATTGAATCCCTACTCATGGCTTTAGTGAAAAAATCAGCCAAATTAAACTTAGTGTTCACATAATCAAGAGTTATGACCCCATTAACAATATATCCTTGCACTAGGCTGTGCCTAAGAGCAATATGACGAGATTTACCGTTATACACTTGACTATAAGCCTTTACCAATGTCGTTTGGCAATCCATATGAATTGCCTCAGGTGCTATAGGCATTGGTAGAATCGGTATCTCAAACATGAGATCCCTTAACCATACCGCTTCCTTCCCTGCAGACGCTAGCGCTATAAACTCGGAAGCCATAGTGGAATTGACAACACCCAACCACTTGTCGAAGAATTATTTTCTTCATTTGTGATCCAACTTGCATCAGAATAACCTTCCAAAACCGGAGGTTCTCCACTATAAATGATACCACGTTCCATGGTACCCTTCATGTATATTAATACTCTCTTAATCGCTGTCCAATGATGCGGACCTGGATTACTTGTGAACCTACTTAACTTTGCCACTGCAAAAGCAATATTCGGTCTCGTAAAAGTCATCGCATACATTAGTGATCCAATAACCTTTGAATACTCTAATTGTGAAACTGGTTCCTTATCATGTCTGCGTAGTTTGACATGTGGATCCATAGGGGTTGATATCAGAGTTGTGTCGAACATGTTGAATCTTTTAAGTACTTTCTCAATGTAATGAGCTTAACTTAACTTAATTCCATTGCCATCTCTTATGATCTTTATACATAAGATCACATCGGCCTCCCCCATGTCTTTCATTTGGAATGAACTTGACAAAAAATGTTTTGTCTCTTGAACCCGTACTAAATCAGTACCAAATAAGAGCTTATCATCAACATAGAGACATATAATGACTTTGTTGCCTTACCCATCAAACTTTCTATAAACGCACTCTTCGGTTCGATTCAATTTGAATCCAAAGGACAATATCGTCTCATCAAACTTTTGATACCATTGCTTTGGTGCTTGTTTTAGTCCGTATAAGGACTTAACAAGTTTACATACCTTGTTCTCATGTCCTTTCAAAACAAACCCTTCGGGTTGTTTCATATAAACTTCTCCATCTAGTTCACCATATAAAAACGCAGTTTTAACGTCCATTTGATGAATCACTAGATTTTGAATCGAAGCTAACGCTACCAACAACTGAATGGTGGTTGTTCTTGCAACAGGTGCATATGTATCAAAATGATCGATACCGAGCTTTTGTCTAAAACCTTGTGCCACTAAACGGGCCTTAAACTTATCGATAGTACCATCAATTCTCATCTTCTTTCGGAAGATCCACTTGCAACCAATCGGTTTACAAGACGGAGGTAAATCAACTAATACCCATGTATTATTTCCCATGATGGAACCCATTTCATCATTAATCGCTTCTTTCCAAAAAGAACTATCTTGTGAAGCCATAGTATCGCTATATGTCAATGGGTCTCCATCCACGTTTAATAAATATGGAACACTAGAATGAATATCGGTTCTAGTACCTTCTACCAAATATACATGAAAATCGAGACCAAAAGTCTTTGCTTTTCTTTGTCGCTTACTCCATCTAGGAATATTTTCCTCATCCATTTGAGTTTCTTCTATGACGATTTGTTGATTTTCATCAACATCATCATCTTCATGTGGATTTTCTTGTTGAATATCATTAAGTTCAACATTATCATTACCGGTACTTATATGTAGATTTCTTTGTCTACCAATTGATGAGTATCTATTCTCATCAAATATTGCATCTCTAGACTCTATTATCTAGTGAATTGAAATATAGTCATTTTAATCTATGACATAGAACCTATAGGCTTTGCTTTGATTTGCATAACCTACAAATATGCATTCAAGACCTCGCTCACCTAGTTTCTTTCGTTTTTTTCCGGGTACTCTTACGATAGTCCGACATCCCCAAACCTTAAGATAACTTAAGTTTGGTTTCTTTTTGTACCATAACTCATAAGGAGTTTCCTTATTGGTTCTTGAAGGAACCCGGTTTAGAATGTGACATGCGGTCAACATTGCTTCACCCTAAAATCTATCACTCAAATTAGAGTATGACAACATGGAACTAATCATTTCTTGAAGAGTTCGGTTCTTCTTTTCCGCCACACCATTTGATTGTGGTGCATAACCGGCGGTTGTTTCATGTATAAATCCCATTGATTGGAAATAAAGAGGATTGTAGTATTCTCCACCTTTGTCAGTTCTAAACTTCTTAAGTTTACCATTAACTTGAAGTTCTACTTCATTCTTGTAAACTTTGAAAAAATTAAGTGCCTCATCATTTGTATGCAAAAGATAAACATAACAAAACCTTAAATAATCATCAATAAAAGTAACAACATATCTTTTATTATCTAATGATGGAGTACTATAAAAGTCATAAAGATCACTATGCACAAGATCTAAAATTTCAGATTTTCTTCCAACACTTTTGAAAGGTGTTCTTGTGATCTTAATAAGCATACATGTTTTGTAATTTATAGATTTTTGTTCATATAAAGGTATCAAATCATGCTTAGACATAAAAGAAACTTTACCAAAATTAACATGTGCTAATTTAAGATGCCAAAGATAATGTAAATCATCATGCATATTAATATTACATATCATGTCTTTATATGTACAAGATAAAGATAGTTTAAACAAAATACAACATAAGTAAGCACGAACTATATACAAGTTACACTTAGATATTATACATCTATCGGCTTCAAATACTAGTTTATATCCTAATCGATTCAAGATAGGACCGGAGACAAGATTCCTACTAATATCGGGAACATAATATACATCCCTAAGGACTAGAGTATTTCCTTATATAAACAAGAGTTCCACTTGTCCTTTGCCATGGACTGTGATTGATGAGTTGTCTCCCATGTAGAGATATTCTCTATCCACAACATTGTGTAAAGTTGTGAACCAATGTTTACTCTTGCACACATGTCTTGTAGCCCCCGAATCGGTCCACCATGACATGTTATCATCCTGCACAATATTCACATTAGAATCCATGGAAGAAACATTCGAACCAGAATTTTTATCCAAAATTGCAATATTACCTTTAGTAATAGGGTTGTTGCTTATAGAAGCACCACCCTTCATCTTCTTGAGTTTGTTCTTAAACACAAAGCAATTCTTCTTGCGATGTCCGGGTTTACCACATTCCCAACAAGCATTGTCATTGACCTTTTTCTTGCCTTTTCCCTTAGGATATTGTGGTTTCTTCCTCTTGTCTCCACTGGCAGAGGCCTTTCCATCATCTATCTTATGTTTGAGGATGTGTCTAACATCCCTCCATGAATTTGGTAACTTGTTTATGATACTTGAAACTATGTAAATTTCATCCATGGTTATGTCGTGCACTTTCATGTTACTATATATCCGTTGTAATTCATGGAATTGATCCATCACCGGACGGTTGTCCAATCTTTTATAGTTATTAAAGTTACTTACTAAAAACTTCTTAGAACTTGCATCTTCCGACATATATTTATCTTCTAAACTATCCAATAATAACTTAGCGGATTCATGAAATTGATAAATATCGAAAAGAGAATCACACATACCATTGAGGATATGTCCTCTACATATGAAATCATCATTCTCCCACTTGTTTCACTTCCTTGCATCCTCCAAAGTTTCATCTTCCTTCTCTTCCGGTTTCGGAGTGCTTATCACATAGGCCACATTAAGGAAAGTCAAGAGGATGAGCATCTTCTTTTGCCATCTCCTGAATTCCACACCCAAGAACTTGTCCAACTTCATAAAGTCCGGGGAAAAACATTTTTATACACCTAACGAATTTATGTCGTACACATGTATAAGTATTAAATACGATTTAAATTATAGATTAACCTTTGAAAAACTTTAAAAATAAAATCATAATCCAGCATTAAAAATAACGCATATCAAGAATCACTTCATGTTATTGTTGACTAATTAAAATAAGACTTTTCGAAATCAATACCTTAAAAAAACCGTAAAACAAAATGCCACCCAAGAAAACTTGATGAATAAAATAAATAATAAAAGATAATTAAAAAAAATAGAGCCGGTATAAAAGATGGAACGAGTACCATAACCTCGAAACATAAAACAAAATAAATGAATTGCATAGGATTATGGGCGGTTCTGGGCCCATTCCGGGTGCCCAACCGAACAGGGCTCCGAAAATACGAGGCCTCATATATTATTCGCATGCTGTAAATATCAATGAGTAAAATTGTCTCAGTTGGCTAGACATTGTCCTACTACACCCGCTGCCCCGTATTCAACACTTGTTGCATCCTAAATTTTTGTGACAAATAAATTTTTGAGTGGGCCCCAAGCACTTTAATCTCTCCTCATGTATACTCCAACTTTCCAAGCACACAACGATAATTGTCATTTCTGATTTTTATTTCAACTCTCTATCATCAACTTTATTTTTCATTTTTTCCAAAATAATCTTTTATCTTCTCTAATCTCTTTCTTAAGGTTTCCATCTCAAATTTTTTTTATCTCAAACGTTTTTTTATACCGATAATCTTTGAAAACTTTTGTACTTTAATTTTAGAGTGATTTAACAATTTATTTTGTATTAGAAATTATTGTAAGTTGAAACTATTTTTTCCAATTATTTATGAAGGGCCCCATTTTGATCAAAATTGTAATTATAAACAGGGACTCGGAAATTTTTGCTCCGCCCCTTCATAGGATCGAACAAAACAAAGATTTAGTATTTTATAACCGAAACTAAACAAGGACTTAAAAAATGTGAAGTAAAGTAAATAGCCAGAACCATCATCTTTAACATATTCTTTAACAAAATGCTTGCACAGCCTTTTTCGTATAGTATCTTAAAGAGGAATATCGATCTTCAAAAAAAAATTAATAAAATAAAATTAATGTAAGACATAACCACTCACATAGCATAGACAACGAGATCGGACGGTAAAAGAGAATGTAATAAGACCTCCGGATCTACATCGACTCAACGTCAAGACCGAACAACGTTACCTTGTACTAATTATTACTATATATAAGATATATTCTACTAAAAAAAGAAAGATTAGAGTAGTATGTGATGAATATTGGCTTACAAGGTTCTTGACTATTTATAGGAGAACTAGTATAGAATCCCGTGCAATGCACGGTTTTTTTAGCATCGGCATATATAAATATATATATTAATTAAAAAAATTGATATATTATATAGTAAATTACTCAATTTTGACAATATATGTATAAATTACATTTGTAATTTTAGAAATTGTCTAGAATATATGATGCGGTATATATATTTTCTAATTTACTCAATCATATCATTAACTAAAAGAACTGGAAAATTCAATTTATTAATTTACTCAATTTAGATTAATAAATGCAATTTAATGTCAATCAATAAATGTTAGTCAAAGATAATTTAATGGTAGAAACATTGTTCAAGATCAAATGCAATTTATTAATTTACTCAATTTAGATTAATAAATGTAGCAATTAATTAATTTGATTATTCCATGTGAATAATCTTTAAAAGGATGTCACATGAAATTTTTTAATTCTTTTAGTTAATCGTATGATTGGTAGATTTATTTAGTTTAATAAAATAAAATCAATTTTTCCTTATTTAGTTTATTAAATATAGCAATTCATAAATCATATCATATTATTAATAAATATAGCAATAATCCAAAGATTATTTCATATGGCAAATCATTGTGAACATGCCACATGGAATTTTCCAGTTTTTTTAGTTAACAGTGTGATGTGTGGGGAAGATGATAAATCAAATTACTTCATGAAGAAACTCAAACGTATGCTATTAACTGAAAATGAATTTGGTGGGCTACCGAAGTGCATTGGTACGGTTATAACATTAAATGGCATCTTGTCATCTATTCTTACTTAATGCCATTTACTAAAAAAAAGCCTTTGACTGGCTTCTACTATCATTATATTTCATTTATTAAATTATTCTTATTATCATTATTATTATGATTATTATTATTATTATGGATTATTCCGCAAAATGTCAACTTATACTAAGGAAATCGACCATATAAATTTCTACGTTTATCTATACTATATACTAAATGCATTCTTCAGTATGACACATGTCGCTTTCATGTTCATTGTTTTTCCTCCAAAATTTTTTATTTAGCTAAATTAGGTAAGTAGAATAATTAAACTTGAATGCCCTATTATTTAAATCAATTAACATGTCAAATGGCAATAAAAAATTGGACAATATGAAATCAATATACGTATGGTCAAAATATCATTCTATAAAAAAGGCAATAAAAAATTGGACAATGTATGGTCAAATTCTTTTTTATATCTTCTTTATTCTTTATTTATGTTATATACATATATTGGTTTATATCATTCTATAAAAATGGCAATAAAAAATTGGGCGACAACTCAAAATTTATGTTATTGATCATTCTACAAGTTCATTTAAAATAATTCAAGCCCAAAGTTTAATTTTAGAGTTTTAAAATTTGAAAGAATTAATGTAATGCAAAGACTAATTGTTCTCACACATCAAATATTATTTTCTCTATATTTATTATGTTTACCAAATATCAGAATAATTTAAAATAATTTTATTTATATTTAAGAGATCATTTAAATATTTTTTGATTATCCGTGCTTGGCACGGTATTCAAGCTAATTATATTATAATACTAAATGGTCATATAATAATTCATATTTAGTGATGCCCACGGAGCTGGTTACCCGGAATCGAACCGGTCCCGAACCGGTTGAAACCGGTCCTGAAACAGGAACCGTTCGCGACAGGTTCCGAACCGCAGAACCGTGAACCCGCCGGAAAAAAGTTGTCGGAACCGTGGAACCGCCGGAAAAAACCGTTAGAACCGGACCAAAGAACCGCCCCGGAATCGTGGAGCGGACCAGAACGGTTCACCCGGCCCAACAGTTCCTTGGAACCGGAACTGAAACTGTGCGGTTCACCCGGCCCAGCTATTCTTTGGAACCGGTCAAAAACTAGCCGTTGGATATTTTCTATATATACCCATCACTTTCAATCCTTCCAACTCACAACTCATCTCTTCTCCTACTCTCTCTACTTAATTATTTAATTACGCAATTATTCTCTTAATTACATAATTAGTCTTTTAATTATTTCTTAATTACATAATTATTCTTTTAACTATTCCTTAATTAAATAATTATTCTTTTAATTATTTATTAATTTCTTGATTACATTATTATTTCAATATTATCATGTCTTCTTTTTTGAAAAAAGCCTGTAAAAAAGTTAGTAAAGTGGCAAAATCTTTGGGAGGTTCTAGTTCCAAAAGAAAAGCCACTTCAACTCCATCAGTATCAACAACACCTTTGGTTAGTAATTATGAACCGAATTATCCAGAAGGGTACGACCAAGAATTACACGATTATGCAGAAGAAGTGGAAAGAGAAATACAAATTGAAGATGAAGAAGAAAAAACACAAGAAGAAGAAGAAGAGGAACCAACGACCCCTATTGGGATACTTAGATCTCGACAATCATCAACAAGCTAAGCTCAGTTCAAGCACAACAACAACAACAACAACAAAGACAAGCTCGTGGTAAACGAGTCAATTTCCAAAGTATCGGTTAGTTTTATAATTTTATTCTTCAAATTGATTGAATTTTAAATTAGTATTTATTTATATATTGTGGTATTTGAATAATGTCTTTATATTTATATTTAGATGAAAATGAACCAGTAAGACAACCTTTTCCGGCAATGCCACCTCCTAGTGGTAGAGCTGTTTCACATGTGTGGTCGTATTTACAAAAGAACCAACTGACAACCCGGATGTTTTCTTATGCACTTGTCGAATTTGTGAAAGTCAAGGGGTAAAACCCTTAGTTTCTTACAATTTCAGCAAAGGTAAATACTTTTTAAGTTTTTATACATGATATTTATGTTTTGTAAATCAAGAATGTTAGAATGTATTAAAAACTCATTTATTGTGTTTTGTGAATACGTGTTAGGTGGTGGTACGGGGTCTTTCAACAAACATTTGGCAAAGAAGCATGGAATCACAAACGAAACTCATGCAGCAAGTGGCAGTGGGACCACAAGTGGAAGCCGACAACAATGGGCAACGGACTTCCCCGACGGAGGTATGCCTTTTAAATTTAATCGTAATGAAATGATTGATGAATTTTCTAAATATGTAATTTGTGATGAGTTGCCATTAAACCATAGTGAAAGTAATGCATGCGAATATTATACTAGAAAAACTTTACAACCACAATATAGAGTAATCGCTAGGAATACTCTTAAACGACGAACCATAAAATTATATGAATCAAGGCGCAATGAATTAGTAGAAATGTTTAAATATTTTAATGGTAGGGTTAGCATAACAACCGATATTTGGTCAACTCCCCCACATTTAGAGCCTTATATGTATATAACAGCACATTGGATAGACCGTAATTGGTTTATTCAAAAAAGAATAATTGTGTTTGAGTTAATGTCCGAAAGACACACGGGTGAAAACATAAAATATAGATTAATGGAAATCTGAAAAGAATGGACCTTATTAGATAAGATATTTTGTTGTTCTACCGATAATGCAACCGCCAATATCAAATGCATCGGACTTTTGTATAACGAACCCGCTTTTACTTGTATCCTAGGTGGTAGTTTATTACATATACGTTATTGTGCTCATATTGTTAATTTATCTTGCCAAGCAGGTATTAAAAGCTTAAGTGATTTATTAGATCCCATTAGAGACATAGTGAAGTGGTTTAGAATAGGACAAGTAAAAAGAAGATATAAACAATTATGTGACCATTATCAATTAAAAAAAGTTTATTGGTCTTTAGATACTCCTACACGTTGGGGTTCAACCCATGATTTATTAAAGAAGTCTATTCCTTATCGTCCGGTTATAACACAACTATATATTGAGTGTACGGATAGCCGTATAAGTGATGAAACTTGGGAATTAGCTATAGGCGTACAGAAATTATTAGAAGTGTATGTCCACGCAACTAAGATTTTTTCATATGTTTACGAACCAAACGTTCACTTAGTAATAAGTGAATGTATTACTGTTTTTTACCATATTCTTAGACATTCTCATGATGATACTAAACGTATTTTTAAAGCCGATTCTTGCAGATATGAAGGATAAGTGGAAAGCGAATTTTACTAATTTTCCTTATATTTATAGAATTGCGACAATTTTAGATCCGTGTTTTAAGACGGAAAACCTAAGTAAATTAATAGGAATTGACTACCAAGTATTAGATCGCCCGGCTAATGATGTACATAATTATGTAGGAAATTGTAAAAAGCTTTTAGCATACCTTTATGATCAGTATTCTAGTATATATAACCCGAGTCGCGATACCTCTAGGCGTGCTAGCGTCTCGGTACGTCCCACTTATTATAATCCCATCATAGCTAACATAATAAGTCAAGATGATAGTTTTGTAGGATCATCTTCTTCCTCCCCCTCCGCATCATATTTAGAATTAGATAATTATCTTAAACATCACTTTGAAATCGACCAAAGTAGTTATAATATTTTACAATGGTGGAAAGAAAAATCATTAGAATTCCCCATATTATCGAGAATTGCAAAGGATATCCTTGCAAATCCTGCTTCTACTATTGCGTCGGAGTCTGCTTTTAGTGCAGGTAGAAGAGTTTTAGACGAAAAGAAATCTCATCTTGCTCCACATACTATTCAAATATGTGTTTGCAAGAAAGATTAGGATCAAGCGAAGGTCCGAACATAAAGAATGATGATGATCAAGATGACGATGATCCATGGATGATGATGGACACATCTGCATCATCGTTGGGAGGAGAGTCGGCAGAAGCATCTAACCAACCAGGTGATGATGATGATGACTAATAGGATCATGAATATCGGACAATAATCAATTAACATTCAACAACTACAAATAAAAGGTATGACAAAGAACTACGTGGGCTTTGATTCCTTTGGGATACGTAGACAACTTAGTATTCCTTCGGGATACTAGGTTCAAGTCCATTCTCTCCCTTTTTTTTATTAATCATCTTTATCGTTTCTTATTAATTTATTTTTTTCGTTCTTTTTAGTTAATATTTTAATAACGATGACAAGCAATGTATTTCGCTAATAATCAAGTAATCAACGAAGGTACGTCTGCATTATTATAGTATTTTACTATTTTTATATTAAAATTAAAGGAAAAAAAATGTAACCGATGGTCCGACCCACCCGACCCGGGAGTTGGAACCGCCGGAACCGCCAAAGGAACCGTTTCGAACCGTCCGAAACCGAAACCGGAACCGGAAATGTTGAGGTCAAGTTCCGGATGGAATCGGAACGGAACCGGCCCAACTCGGACCGTGGCCATCACTATTCATATTATTAATAAGTACCAATGTTGTATATTTCAAATATATGTCCCTTCACATTATCACTTGTTATGTGTTAATAACTATTATTACTCTACATGTAATTTAGTCCATGTAATTATTTAATATAAATTGGTCATAAAGTATTATCATATAAGATACACATATAACAATCATAAAAATAAACTAAAATAAATGAATATATAACCATAAAATTACGGGGTATCACACTCTTCCCAACTTAAAACAAACTTCGTCCTCGAAGTTAACTCTAAAGCACAATATTAGAACCCAAATTATTGCATTTTAGCTATTAATAATTTAAGCTAATCCTCGATAGTAAAACTCAACTCAGGATAACGACTTACAATATATTCAAATTAATACAAACTTAGTCCTCAAGATAATTTCAGCTCAAGATTGGAAAACCCAAATGTTACATATATTCTAGCCCCCATAAATAAAGTTCATCTTCGAACTAATTATCTCCAATAATCAAAATGTGATTCCCACAATAGTAAATTTTCGACTCTTAATTCAATTAAATCAAACATTTCAAAATGAGAAGTATCCAATTACCAATATTGAAATATATAACAACATAGTCAATAGAACATACTTCTAGCAAATAACTAGTGGAATAAAGAAATGAACATAACTTACTCTATATTTGGTGTATTTCTTCGAGTTTGGTGTCTATGGAAAGCTCTTGAAATGAAGATTATTTTTATGAATATTTGAGTTTATAAACATAAATTTTTAGAAGTTTTCGATGGATTTTTGAAGAAAATTTGATGAGAAAAGGTGTTTTAGTAGTTGAATGTTTGACGGATTCTAGTGTTTGTTCATGGATAAACTTGGGAGCAGTGTGTTGGGGGTTTATGGATGAATTCTTATTCAGAAAATAGAGTGTTTTTGTTTCAAATATTTGCCTCTTGCATGCTTGTAATGATGCACAATCTAGATTAGAACAAAAGGGGATTTTGGGTAGAGTGTTTAGGTAGTGTATGTAAGTGAACAAAGAGTATGGGACAACCATAAAGGGCTACTGTTTGGGGCATAATTGGGGTGCTTTTGTCCTCAATTTTGTCTATTATAGCTTAGGAAAGGTTTATCTAAAATAGTTTAAAGTTTCAGTTAAAATTGTTGTACATGTAACAAGTTATGTAACTTGTACTTTATGTTTAAAAATCAATTGTATATTTGTATGAAATATTTAATTTAATCCCATCATGATTAATAATATGCTCGGGTAATAATCAAAAAATATTTTCAAACTGTTTATCGGTAGTTGCTCAACTTTAAGTTTTACCTCCAAAGTTTATGTTTCTTGTTACGATTCATAACCACGTTACGAATTAACAAGTTTCCAATCATCTTAGAAAATTTTCAAATTACTACTATCACTAATTAAATTATAATTAGTAACGAACAAATATATTAAAAAAAATTATGCGCTAAAAATGACTAATGAAATCTCATTAATAATGCGACTGTTTCAGTGGCTTGGATTCTTTGAAAATATTTGTAGCAAAGGAGTTGGATCTTAGTTCTTAAGAAGATGGACCGGAGGTTAAAAAGTACCTTCGGAGCTAATGGTCGAGGTATAGTTGCATGGGGTGATCTTTAAGTATTTTGAACAAATTGAAAAGTTTTTATAAAATAATTATTTCTAAAAATGCCAAGTTTTGTTCTTAAAGTGATGAAAATTTTTATATATTTATTTATTGTTGAATATATGTTTTATGATGATTATTATGTGTATTATTATTGTGGGCTTCATACTTATATTTTTTTTTATGAATTTTTTTAGTGTAAAAGTGTTTAAAAATAAATTTTTAAAATATCTTAGTTATGAAAATTTTAATGAACGAAATTATTTGGTCTCAAGAAATAGTTCTTAAAATTTTTCTAAGCATATTCAAGTAATAACATATTAGGGAAAAGTTATTCATATTTTGGACTTGCGTTTATTTGATTATTGGAGTTTTACCGTAATATAAACGCTTAAATTATTTATAAATTGTAAAAAGGTGTTAAATATATTCTTATTAATTGAAATAATTATAAAAAAATCATTTTTAATTACCCATAAAATTTCGTCCAGTAGGTATTATTCCCTTTTAGTTCATCTTTTTATCGTATTTTTTTAATTTTTGTTTCTCTGTAACCTTTGGTCATCTTCCTCTTTAGAAATTTTGTCAGTCGCCACTCAATTTTGGGGGTAAAAATATAAACCATTTTCCTCTATTCCTCCCTTAAAGGGAGTACAGGTATGGATTATATGTCAATTTACCTCATCCAGACCCTGCCCTGAGCGGGATATTGGGTATGATGATGACCATGCAAGTATTATTTTAAATATTTTTCATGAACTTTTGTTTAATTGGTTTATTACTTATTAGTAAATGGTATAATGGAAAAATATAAAATAAATACTAAACGATAACATTTGGACTTGAAATTTTAATGGGGTACTTATAAGGATAGTAGGTATGTATTAGAACCCTTAGATTAAGTATCTTGAACATTTACGGACTTTAATGAATTTTATCGTTTTAAACGGCTATATTAATTATTAAAAATATGATAAATGTATTAATACACTTTAAAGAGTCAAATAGAGTATTATATGACTTCTGAGAAATGGGAAAATTTTTACATAATTATTTGTAATTAATTATTTATTTATCAAGTTAATTGGAAGTTGTTAATAATTAAAAAGGACTAATTGATAAAAACATTCAATTAGACCATCAAATTAAATAATTACCATTAACCTACTTCCATCTAGCGTAAAATAAATTAGCGTTAATAATTTATAATTTTATGAGATTAATTACTATTAAAATATTATTAACTTATTCTAGAAATTAAATCGTAAATTCGTTAGTAATTAAATAAATATACAGATATTAATGAAATGACCTTAAAATCATTAAAAATAATATATACATTGATTTAGAAATGCTGGCTTTGTTAGAGTATTATTTTATTTTTTTTATAAATTGTTGTTATAATTACCGATAAAATCAAATTGTTTGAGAAAACGTTAATTATATGGAATTTCTTTTTATAAATATATGATATATGAAAAATAATATGGTTGTTTTGAATCAAATTTATAACTATTTATTTTACTTGAAATCAAGTTTATACCAAGAGGTGAAAATGTTGAATATCAAATAAAGTAATATGAATGATGTATATATATGAATAAATGAAAGTGTTGGGTACATCCGTCACAACAAAGGTTGTGTACGTGGTTAGGCATAAATAAGGTTATGTATGATTTTAATACAATATATTATGATTGTGTTAGAATCTAATATGTCGCGCGAATGGTAGATCGCCTACCAAAAGAGTCATAGGATGAACTCAATGTTAGTACCATTCAGCTAAATAATATATATACTGCTAATAAGAAACCATATTATTTTGGAAGTTACTTGAGCAGCATTTGAACCATTGATTTGAGATTAAAATTGACTTGGATCCATTGAGATCCTATGTTTAATAATATAAAAAAAGAATAAAAACTTGAAATTATTAATGAAACCATTGAATTGAGTTTGTATGATGATATGATTTATTAAATGAAAAGTCATACTTCAAAATGAATTTACTTAAACCAAAAATGTTTTAACAACTTGTTTGACAGATACTAGTGTGTTATACTTAGTCTTTTTGCTGATACTATACTTTGTATGTTATTCAATGATTTTGTTTTTAGAGTAAAACTCATGTCGTCTCGAAGGAGTACTAGAGGAGAGTTTGGGAGCATATTTGAGCAAGAGTATTACACTATCCCTATGTTATATTGTTGGGGTTAGTTTATGCGTTGAGAGACATTTTGAGTTATGTTTGTAATTTAAGGACATTAATTTGTATTTGGACTTTTGAAACCTTGTTTACTGTTGTAATTTTCCCTATTTCGGACTGTTAAGATTTTCGTTCTTATTATGTATATGTGATACATTTGATTGGTTTAGTCCAAGTGTTTACTTGGGCGTCGGTTTACTTAAGTAACCCCTATAATTGTGTTTGCAAAGTTAAGCTTCTGCTTGATAACTACTATATTCAAATTAGTTTCTGCCTTCATAATTTAGCATTGTTACATAAACACAATTTAATAATGTTATATATCCAAATAAATAATGTTATAATCCAAAACATAAAACAAACAAGTATTATACACACCAAGTTTTGTAATCAACTTCAAACAAAATATTGAAATCAATTTCAAAACAACAACAAATTATTATAATCCACTTCAAACAGAAATACCACTTCAACTATACCGTATTCTAATTCCTGTTGCATATCATTATAACACCAAATACTTTGTAATATAGTCCCAAATCAACATTCCACTATTTTATAAATCCAGATAAACATTATTATTAATCCAAATGCACATTATTATAAGTCCTGATACACATTATTATAATTGAAATTACAATAGCACATAATCCCATTTATGCTTACGTAAGAAAAAGAAAATCCAAATTATTATAGATCCCAGACACTCAATATCATAAATTCAAATACAGAATATTATAACTTCAATAATTGGTATTATAATCTCAACTATGAATACGATTATACATTCTATTTTAGACTCAAATACAAAATATTAAAAGACCAGATATATCTTATTATAATACCAACCATCATGTATCATACTCCAAAATACGAATACAACACAACACTCCATAATTTCGCATACACTCAACAATATCATAATTCCAGATGAATACATCAATAATCCAAAATGAGTCACGCAATGATCTTAAATTAGGTCAAAAAGATGAACCTACATTCCTCTATTCGTCTCTATTTAACCAGCGTGCGGCCTTGGAGCCTTTGTTTGGGTACTTTGTCGGTCATCTCTGCCTCTTGAGGGTTGACATTTTGATTCCAAGAGGAAATCCTTTAATTTGGTTCTTTTTTGAAAATACAGAAGCCAACACAACATCATCACAGATCTTTTCCATTTTTATAAACTTAAATCCAGTACAAGAAATAGCGAAAATCAAACAAAAATCGAAGCTTTTAAGATGAAAAAGGTGAACTATTGAAAGAAGCATGAACACATAACTTGGATGAAACGCAATGTTGGAAAATACAAACCACGAAATGAAAAACCGTAAATGTTGAGAATTTTGAACAACACAATGGAACCCTAGTAAACCGAAAATAGAAGTTTGAGAGATGAAGATTGGAAGAGTAATTTTTCAGGAAAGAGAGTATGGAGGATGCATAAATGAAAGTTGAAGTTGAAAGATTATGAAATGACTGATCACAAGCACGCATGATTCATTTTACTTATTTTATTTTTTTTAAATAAATTGAAAATTTAGACCAGCCTAAATACAAGGCATCTCTACTAGAGAGGGTCTTAAGTAGTAATGGGTCGAACTGAGCTCGGATTATACATACTCCGACTTTACTCCGGATAATAGTCGGAGTTTTTTTTTCAGTCCACCTCCACTCGGAGTCGGATTATGCATACTCCATGTTTGCCCCGACTCGGACTCTCAGACCTCCAATGGAGCCAGATGCGGAGTCAGATTATTATCAAACAGTATCGTTGTGATTTTGTACTAATAATTTTAAGCATACAAAATTAACCAAATATATTTTTCAAATATAATTTAACAAAAAAAAAAGTACTTTGAATTCAAGTTTAACAAGAGAAATAATCCTACTACAATTTCACAAAATTTTCTCGCATTTTGATTTGGTGTATTTTTTTCTTTTGATTTGAATTGTCGTATTCTGATTGATTAATCTAAATAAAAATACTAAGTAGTTTTTCAAAATCAAAAATTACAATTAGTATGAGAGAGAGCTTGAATTAGTCACGTCTAGTGTTTTAAAGGAAACAAAATATTGTGTAAAAGTCAAATTCAAAGACGGATCCCCTTCAGGGTCGGAGTCGGGTCGGAGTTTTGGATTTTTATTAAGGTTCAACTTCGGTCCGTCTCTAACTCGAACTCGGATCGTAAAGTCGGAGTCGGAGTTGGATGACTTTTTCCTCGGACTCGAATCGGATTATATTCCTCGAATTGAGTCGGACTAGGGTCGGATTCGGACTGAATTGCCATCCCTTGTCTCAAGTAGAGGTGTTCATTCGGGTGATCGGGTCGGTTTCGGACGGGTGTCATTCGATTCGGTTGTTTTTCGGATCGGTTATTTCCGGATGCGCGTTTTGAGGGGTCACGCTCGGGTCGGGTCGGTTAGCCACGGTTCGGTTGAAGATCGATTATTCGAGATGTGGGGTTAGCATCAGTTCGGTGTCGGTTGAAGTTCGTGTCGAGATTCATCGGTCTCGGATTGTCATCGGTTAATAATTGGTTCGGTTTTACCGGGTACAGATCGAGTTCGAGTATGTTTTCAATTAGAATTCGGCTACGAATTACTAAGTACTATCGATTGAGTCAGTATCAGATTAAGTTGTTAGTCATTCTTTTATTGATGATAAGGTTTACTTTACTTCAAGCAAAATAAAATAGTTCAAATACAAATCAATTAGTGATCATTATTACATTGTTACTTTTACTTGTTTGATCGAAAATTAAATATATGAAACCATGTATTTATAAAATTTATTTTATTAAAAAATTTATCAAATATTTATCATTTTATTAGAATAAATAATAAGATGATTGAATATGAGTCGATCATACTTCTATGTTAAAAACTAGTTCAGGTTTACACAAGTTCAATCTAAACTTCTTCGGGTTAAGTCGGTTTTAGCCGGATCGAGTTCGGTTTGGATCATGATTTGGGTCGGATATGACTCGGGTCGATCATTATTAGGTTCGGGTAATCTCGGTTAACGATTATGTGTCGGTTAAAAAAATCGGTTACAACTCGGGTTCAGTTTTCCCATTTTCGGTTGTCAACCAGTTCGGATATAATTTCGGGTCGGATAATGTCGGTTCGATAAACCTAAAAAAGGAACACATTTTCGGGTCGGTTTACTTTCGATTTCGGTTCGGGTTTTCAGGTCGGGTCACTTTTGAACAGCTTTAGTCTCAAGTAAGAAGTTGTGAAAGAGAAGATGAGACACTCTTATTAATATGAGAGACTAATTGAACTACTCCGCAAGTACTTCATCCATTCCATAATACACGCTACATTTTCTATTTTGGGAAGTTTTATATTACTTGCTACATTTTCATTTTTAGTAAAAAATCAATCATTTAAAGTTCCACCTATTTCTATTTTTATCCTACTCTATACCTCATTAACTTTTATCCCTACCATTATTTAATCTTTATAATACTCCCAATCATCTTAAAAACCTATTTTTCTTTTTCATTTTTTATCAAATAATATTAAAAAATCCTAATAATTACACAGTACTTTCTTAATATGTATGCCCATGCATTTGGAGGAAGCAAAACAGAGAGCAAGTACATCCTAATGTCAGTAGTAAAACACGTCTTTTATTGTATAGTATTGTCCAATTAATTATATACAGGATCCTGTACCTGTCGTCGCCCACCAGGAAAAGAGCCGGTAGCCGTGGCCGCCATAGATCTTCCTCCAAATTCTCAGTTACTCTCAATTGTTGTCGTCTCTTATCACTTATGTATGTTTGAATCTCTTTTATAGTCTTTCTCCTTCTACTGCCTTCTCTGTTCATCCAATTGTTTATTGTCTGCCATCATTGGACTACAAAGTTTTGCTACCTTCTTACTAATTTACTTGTTCATGACTAATTTAATTCCATTTATTCCATTATTAATTGGGTTTATTTTTAAATTTATTTTTATCAATTAATTGTGAATTAAAATAACTTATTATTTTGGAGCTTTCACGGCTACTTTTTGGTTTTTGGCTGGTTTTGCTACTGCACTAGACGCCGATTTCTTAGCCGGCTTAGACTTCGGCTTCTCAACGGCTTTTGGTTTAAGTTTAGGCTTCTCTTTGCAGGAAGTTTAAAGGAGTTCTTCACTTTAATAAGTTTTCCTGAAGCGACAAGTTTTTTAATTTGGTTGAAGAGAATTTTCTTGAAATTCGGTGGAAGATCTTTCATTTGTTGACTTCACGTGCAAGTACGCTTTATAGTTTATTTGTAATCTGAAAATTCTTCCTTCTTCTGATCTCTATATTTTCTTATCTTCACTTTCTTCTTTCGTTTTTTAATTTTATATCTTCAGTTTCCCCAATTTTTGTCATCATCATTTTCGGTTCATCTGTCTGATTTTCTGCTTTGCGGTTGGCCATATTTTTTGCCATTACTGTGTATGAATGTTCATGCTTTCAATTAGTCGATTTCTTTTCTTGAATTTTGATTGTAGCTAGTGTTGAATCTGTCTGATTTTCTTTTGTTTGCTTTGTTGAGTAAGTGTAACTTTTTCTTCTATATTGGATTTTTGTTTTTTCTTTTTTTTCAATTATTCATTATTTTTATTGGTTCTAGGGATTTTGTTTCTTGAGTGCACACAAAATTTGATGAAATGTAATGTACAAGTAAAGTGTTTTGATTTTGGTTTTTTTTTTTTTTTTTTTTTTGAGATTGTAACGAATCATTTTGTGTTTTTGGGAATTTTTTTTGTTCTTAGTGCTATTAGTGTTATTTTTATTTTATGGTTTTTAAGCTTCTTTTAAAGTTAGGCCTTGGAGTGTTGATGGCTGTTTTGGTTACTTGTGAATCTTGGAGTGTTGCTCTCCTCTTTGGGTTGAGTGTAATTGCTTTATGTCTTTGAGGTAGTAGGATAGAGCGTTTTGCAAACCATGTCAATCTAAGGTCTAATCCAAGGAAAAGGGGCGCATTTGTGACCACAAGTAAGAGTTTTAACTATGAGTAAGGACTTTGAATGTTGGATCACTTAAGGGGAAATCGATAGAGCTTATAAAAGCACTTCAGGAATACAATATTCATGTAGCATGCATTCAGAAGAAAAAATGGAAGAAAGGGAGACCAGATGAGATAGAGGGGTATAAATTGTGGTATGTAGGCACAAATGGTAGGTGAAATGGAGTCGTAACTTTAGTCGTAAAGGACCTTAAAGAACATGTTGTAGAAGTCAAGAAGTGTAGTGATAGGATATGTTGATTAGAATAGTAGTAGGGGAAGAGGTGATCTCGATCATAAGTGCGTATGAGGTCCAAGTAGGTAAGGAAGAGCAAGAGAATCTAGAGTTTAGGGACAACCTAGATGATTTGTTGGAGGCCGTTATGAATGATGAAAAAATTATTTTAGCAGGAGATTTCATTAGACACATAGGTACCTAGGCAGGTGGCTATGATACGGTGCACGGTGGATATGGGTATGGCGTAAGAAACGAGAGTGGTGAACGCCTCCTTGAGTTTGCTTTATGCTCATGAGTGGTGATCACAAACTCCAACTTTACGTTGAGAGCAAGACCCTTGATTATGTATCGAGCAGTGACTGTGCTACCTAATTGGTTATGTGTTAGTGCGCAGAGGGGATCTTGCCTTGTGCATGGATTGTGAGGTTTACCGGGAGCAAAGCTGGATTCTCTCCACCGTCTACTAGGGTAGGCTAAAAGAATGCGGAAATGAGGAGAGCTTTGAGGAAACATGTTTAATAGGGTAACCTAAGAGATTAAGTGTGCACAACATTTGTACAAAGGATTAGGTCAATGGGTTTAGTTAGGTAGTCAGAAGATGCTAACCAAATGTGGGATAGTTTGGTGCAAACATTAGATTGGTTGTGAGAGACACCCTTGAGGATTCGAAGGGGTAGCCAAAAGTATATAAGGATACGTGGTGGTGGAAAAAAGAAATGGATCAAAATTAAGGAAAAGCTTATGAGTTTTAAGGAGCTTATGAATTGTACAAAATTAATCCGGATTAAAAAAAGAGAAAGTTATAGCTAGGAAAGACAAGCGGCAAAGAAAGCAGTATCAAAGGCAAAGACCTTAGCTTATATAAGAAGTTAGACACTAAAGAGGGTTAAGCCTATTTATTTAAGATCACAAAGGCTCGAGCTAGGAAGACACGAGACCTCGAATCAGTGAAGTACATTAAAGATGTAGACGGAAAATTTTTTTGTAGCAGGAGGACATCAAGACAAGGTGGCAAGACTATTTTTCCCAAATTTCAACAAGGATAGCAGGATAGTGGAGGCTTAAAGTGTGACTCACAACCCTCAAGGACAACAAGAAGATGGGAGATTTAAGGACATTACAAGAGACGAGGTGAGACAAGCACTCAGGAATATAGGGAGAAGAAAGGCAGAAGGCCCAAATGACATACCTATTGAGGTGTGGAGTTGTTTGGAAGACAAGGGGATTCATCGGTTGACGGGACCTCTTCAATGTTACCCTCAAGATTACTAATATGTTGAATGAATGGAGGGGTAGCACACTCATCCCATTTTTAAAAACAAACATCAACTTTAGTAACATTGTAAATCTCAATTCCTTTTGGAGCTATCTGATCTACAACATTAGTTTGGAATTGGATTCCATAACTTACATTATTAATTGTTTAATTTCATATCTATTACTTTAATAATTTGTGAAGGTTTTAGTATGAATCCATGTCTTATTGTGTTTAAAAAGTTGAATTTTATTGCAAAGTTCATGTTTTTCGGTGTAGTACTATAATGATTAAGGAGTGTAATAGTGAAAGATCATAGGTTAGTCAAGTGGGGGCTCTCCGTTCCACCCTTGTGAAAGGGGTTTGATTCTCACCGCGTATAATAAAGATTAATAAGGATCAATTACCTCCTCTCCTTAGCTATAGAGATTCTCTAGCGTACTTCGAGTAAAAAAGATGGTAATAGTGATTTGATATTATTTGGGGGATTTTTCAGTTTGAAAGAAAATTAGATTAGATAGATATGATTTTGTTGGGGTATGATGATCTTTGTGCTGGTTGGGGTTGCTTGTTATGGTACTATGCTCCTTCGAGTTTTGACCCTTCCGACCCATTTGGGTTTTGGTACTATACGGAAGTAATGAGAATCATTTGTACTGTAAGTTTGTATGAAATATATTTTGTGATGCCAATAGTAATGAACCTTTGATCATAAGAAATCTTTTTTGTTCATAATTGTCCATTATCCTCTAATACGACATTTTCAATTGGTAATGTATTAGAATGATACTCATGAAGAAAATGAGATGAATGAAAGAGAACAAGCATGACAATCAAACTTGTTAAGAGATTTTCCTACTAAAATTACACGAACTTTCCATTACCATTCTCGCAATTTAATCCCGACTACCAATCTCATCGTTCATTTAAATTCCCTCATGTGAAACATAAATGGAGGATTCTTGGAGGAAGTATACAAGTTCAATGTAAGTTGTGTTCAATGTGCTGGTAACGTGTATACTAAATGTGTTGTTGCAATATTAATCAAATATGTTTATGCGTATGCGCCGAGACAACCCTTATTTTAACAGCTTAATTAATAGTAATTAATTAAGTTAATTTGGGTATTGAATTTTAGGTATGTTATTTTATTGGGACTCAGAATAATATTTTATTATTTAAGAATATCAGTTGTATAAATTTTGTGATCAAGGTAAATTATACGACGAAAAATATTGCTATTTTTTTTATACACTTCATATATATGATAAGCATAAGTACCCAAATTTCTCAAGTGCCACCGAAGTTTTATGACTCACCCAAGCAAGATTTCTACCTTAAGTAAGAAACAGGACAAGCAAAACCCATCACTTTTCCATATCTTCTTCTTCTTCTTCAAAGTAAAGTACTAAGTTTCATTCCTTTTGATGCATAAAACCAACCCAAATTTCTAAAAATTGTCTACTATTACCTCACAAATACATGAACATAATCAATTAAAACAGAATCTCATCATATTAATTCCCAATAGTTAGGGTTTGAAGAAATTCAATTTAATCTTCTTGAATTTATTGGAGCAAGTGGAAGCTAATTGGGATTGTTTTGGAAATTAGAGAATTCTGGGATTAAATAAATCAAGTAGAACTTCATCTCCATCCTCTTTTGGTAAATGTTCTTTTGGTAGAAGCTCCTTTTGGTTGAATTAGTGAAGTAAATCTTTGATTTTGGGTGGATTATAAAGTGTTTAGAAGAATTTGCTCAAAGGTAACTCACAAACTAATCTATTTAAGCATAAATTGAATGTTTTAAAGTAAACAAGTTGTTAAATTGTTGTTGATTCATGTTCATAGTTGTGAGTAAAGTGTTGTTTATTTGAGCAAGTTTCTGTCCGGATATGTCTGGCTGTTTTTGAGATAGTTAGAGTCGTTTTTAGGTTCTGATTCCTTAATAAGATGTGTAGAACTTCGAGTCGCGGTCGCGTGGGCACTTGAATCGCCCCAAAATGAGTTTGTATGAGAGAGTTATGTTCAAAATAGTGAAATACTAACAGGCTGTCATGAGAATCGAGAATCAGCATTCTGTTTTGGCATTTTTGGAGCAGCTATGATTGTTTGTGGGCTTTAGTGTCTTCGTAAGAATTGTAGAGCTCTGAGTCATGGTCGCGTAGCCACTTGAATCGCCTCTATACGAGTTCGTATGAGGAAGTTATGACCAAAATACTAACAGGTGTCCTGTTATGATACTGATACGAGATTCTTAAAGTAGGATTAAATGCTATGAAACAAATTGGGTAATTAGTTCAAGTATTGAAGTTAGATTTATTTGGGTTCTCTTTGATTTCTAATTCATGTAGTAGTAATTGATTAGTGATTTCAATTTGGGTCTTGATTCATCTTCAAAGTTTAAAAGCAAAGTTCATGTATAGTTCTTGGAAAAATAATTCAGATTCTGTCCTCTCTGTTCTTGGTTGATTTCGAGCCTTTTTTGGGAATTTTTAGGTTCTGATTTCTTCATATGATTTGTAGAGCTCGGAGTCGCGGTCGTGTAGACGCTTGAATCGCCCCTAAATGAGTTCGTATGAGAGAGTTATGCCCAAAATACTAACAGACTGTCATGAAAATCGAAAATAGTCAATTGTGAGGTTAATTGTTCAAATTGGGATTTCAATTGGGTATTCTTTTAATCAAATATTTACAATTATTTTATGTTTCTTTATTCGGTAATTATGGATGGTATAAATTTGTTGGGTATTATTAATGGTGATGCATAAAGGGAGCTTGAATTGTTATCTTTTGGAGTTAGAAGTTGATGCACACAAAGTGTTTGTTCAAATGCATCAATGAAGTTCTTTGGTTTCTAATATGATTTTTAGTTGAAGAATTTTCTCATCAAAGGTATAATCCCAGAAACACTATTATCTTTTAAATTTAATTTATTTATTTCAAAGTTCAAGTTATGTTTTATAAGGTGTGATATTATTGCTATTGATGTTTGAGCAAATCGTATAAATTTTTGGTGTTGAAATTTTGGATCTTGACTTTGTTTGACCTTGCTTCTAATTCTTGCTCAAAATTATGTTTGTATGTTCACAGCTTTATAAATATGAGCTTTTAAATATTTTACTATGAAAATGAGTTATGATTATTGATTATTGAAGAAAATCAAGTGATTATTGATTCGTTTTATATTGAAATACTCGACATTGAAAAATGTCCGTTTTTGGGAATTGGCAACGGATATTCGTATCCGAATTATTGTGAAATCCTATAGCTTGATAATAGGTAATGCTTTTCGGATCGGTTTCGAGCCCCCGATCCTGTTTCGTTCTTGCAAGAACCGTATTTCGGTGATGACGATCACCCGTATTCTCAGGATTTAGATCAAGCCTACTTCCTGACGGTCCATATATTCCCACATTTTAAAGTGCTATTATATTATTGTTTTCATATGAGTTTTGAATAAATACGTTTGATATATAAAGTTTTGTTTGTTTCGCAAATGAATTCATATGTTTCATTTGTCGTATTTTGAGTTCGGTATTTACTTCTAAAGTAATAGCCATATTTTGACTTTCGCTATTAACTTGTAAAGTTATAGTCGTGTTTTGATTCGCTTTGAACTAAAGGTTCTTAGCCGTAAATATGTCGATACCAAACGATCTTTTAAAAGAGTTTGGGTTTTGATAAATAAATGTATTATAAGGAGTTACCAAATGAGCAAAAGATTAAATTGGAGATGTTTGTTAATGACTTGTATATAAATGCAATAGTTTGTTTGATTACTCAGCAATTCAATTGTTGACAGTCCTTGATGGGGCCTATCCTTTACGAGGGTAGATTCATTTTCAGGTTAGCTCTGCTATGGAGACGATGTCTACTTGTGTTATGTGTTAAGTGCGCAGCGAGGACTTCTTTTTGAAAATCATAATGTAAATTAAACATTTGTGAATTAAATTGTAATATTTTATAACGTTTTGTAAAAAAGTATTCACTTATTTAATGTAAAAAGTTTTAACTACTCTGATATTGGTTTGCGGTGGCTATTGAGCCACAGGTCGGATTCAGCCTAGACTTCTATAAGTCTTCTGCTGTGCTTTATAGACAGTATTATATTACTATTTATGCTGGTTTGGGTTGATTCATGCGCTTATGGATAAGGACAGTGTTATATTGGCCTAGGTTGTACTGTAGTCATTGTGGGATCATAATGCACTTAAAATTTATTTTGAAAATAGTTATGTGCTATTCGAAATGCATAAATTTATCCATTTGTGTGATTCCTCTAGTCTTTCTACAATATATGGTCTTGCAAGTTGCAACATGTTCATAAACTCTTACAAATGGAATACGATGTTTGGTAATTTGACATTGAACTTGGTTTGTGGTACAGGTAATCTGGAAGACCTTGTGTTTATTGAGAGGAATGGAGGAGATTGTAGAGCAGCAAAGCCAATCACTAGGTAGTCACTAATAGGTTTTTGACATGGGAATACTGCTTACTTTTCTTTCTTGTTTCCTCTCCTTTATGTGAGAATCATAATCTCATATTTCTCGTACCTCCGTAATAAAATTAGATGTGTGGATGTTTTGGAAAGCAGAGACGGGCTGTTGCAGTTGCAACTAAGACTTAAATTTGAATATTAGTTTGGAATGTGGTACGATGTTAACAAGTATTAGTGGGAGGTTTTCAATTTAAAAATAAAATTTAAATTTAAATGTTCTTATGGTGTGCCCATAATACGATAAAGTTTGGCCTTGCTATGGTATCTATAATGCCATGTTATTAGATTCTTTCTGATTGTGTATTCCATGAATCCTTTCGATAGAGTCAGGACTGCAATTATTAAAGTGTGCATTGAATCATTCTTATATGCCCTTTTCATACATCAATTCTTTCTAGGTGAAGATGTACAAAGTGAAATAGTTATGGAGGATGCTGCAGTTGTTCATGGAGAACCACATCAAGATGGTAGTGGTCCGCCTAAAGTGGACACCGATGTTGAGGTTCTTCACGAGAAAGTCACCAAGCAAATAATTAAGGAAGGTCATGGTGAAAAGCCATCCAAATATGCTACATGCTTTGGTAAGTAATATTGAGTATCGATTCTTTCAGCCTCCACTTTTAAGTTCCATATCTTAATTGATTTCTAGAACTTTGAAAAATTCCTACAACTTTAATGAAATTGAATTGTTCTTCCTTCTATTTATTACTGCATTGCACTTGGAGTTAGCAAGTACTGGATGATTGTGGATGCTCTTGTTTTTAGGAACATGTGAAGGAGCCTTTTCCAGTACTAGTTATATTTTTGACAATTGAGGTTGATTCCTTCAGTTTATATCATAAATTTGTTTTGCACACTTCCATAATTCTGAACTGTGATGAAATGTATCAACGCCATCAATGGCTAGATTTACCATTACAAAAGCGACAAAAATTGGTGTTAACAAACTTTTAAAAGTCTTATCGTTTTTTTCCATTCATGTCCCTGTTGTCAAAGTGACCTATTGTCTTTTTGGTGCTTAGTGCACTACAGAGCATGGACTGCGAGCACACAACACAAGTTTGAAGACACATGGCAGGAGCAACGGCCAATAGAGCTTATTATAGGCAAAGGTATTTCTTCTTGTAATACTTAAACCATAGTTTGCTTATATGAAAAAGGTTCTCCTAAGCTTTAGATGAAAACCTATCTATGTTTTCTGTACCTTGCTGATAATGGTTAGAACCTTGATCACTAGTAACATGTTGGTTAGTACACATGGTAATCTTCTTGGCCGTAAAACCTTATGTGCATTGCTGATAAGGGTTAGTACTTTGGGGTCCTGCTCACACTAACTATAGATCCTTGCATCACGTTAATGTTAATCTGTTGGATTGTAAATTTTTGATACCGAGGAGAATCTTATGTTTCTTTGACAGAGAAGAAAGAGATGGAAGGCTTAGGAATCGGTTTATCAAACATGAAGTCTGGAGAACGTGCCCTGTTACACGTTGGTTGGGAACTAGGATATGGGAAAGAAGGAAGTTTCTCATTTCCAAACGTTCCACCCATGGCTGATATTATATACGAAGTTGAACTCATTGGTTTTGACGAAACCAAAGAAGTATGTAATCTCTTTGCTTAGCTTCTGATTGTTATAAAGTATTTTTGAAGTTTACCTCTTCAATTATGTTAAATCAAAGCTTTTGGGATATAGGGTAAACCACGTAGTGATATGACTGTTGAAGAAAGGATTGGTGCTGCAGATCGACGAAGGATGGATGGCAATGCTCTTTTCAAGGAGGAGAAGCTAGAGGAGGCCATGCAACAGTACGAAATGGTAATTCCTTGATCCATAGTTGATGATCTCTTCTCTTATTTTGTTGTTGGCCTTTTGCTTTGTGTGAGATTTCAGTTACCCGTTATCTCCTTCTCTATTAGGCAATAGCATACATGGGAGATGATTTCATGTTCCAGCTTTTTGGGAAGTACAGCGATATGGCTTTGGCTGTCAAGAACTCTTGTCATCTTAACATGGCTGCATGTTTCATAAAGCTCAAGAAATATGAGGATGCCATTATGCAATGCAGCATTGTGAGTACTTCCAGTTAGTTTTGTCTTTTAGATTGATCAAGTTATCAGTAATGCTATATGGCATACAAAATTTGTGGTATTCACTATTCATTGTATTGAAATTAATCACTGATATCTATTAGCGATAACAAACTGTCTCCAATCATATAGTAAGAGGTTGTGAGTGCCCCCTCCCCCCGCCCCTCCAAATTCTCTGGACCCTACTATCCTGTTTGTTGGTAAAATGTTGAGAACAGTGCGGTGTAATTATGTGATATACTTGTTAGTGTACAGAAGCTGGTACAAGATGTACTTTCTTGATTTGAATGCCTAAATGTGCGCCACTCGATCTGATATATCGGTTCATGTAGCTGATCCAAATATTTTGGGACTAAGGCTTCGGCATTGTTGTTGCTGTTGTTGTTATCGGAATACCAAAATGCCGGGTCAGACACTTGCAGCTTCCCATAGAAAACTCGCCAACTAAGTCTTTAATCTGTCGTTGCTACTATTATCTCTATTCTCCTCCCATGTCCCATCTGGATTTAAAGTCAAAACGTTGCCATATTTCAGATTTTTACCATGAATTGACTTTAGTAGGGACATAACTATATCTTGTTTCTTTCCATCCTCTTCTCTCAACACACAATCTAAAGAGGATATTATTTCTATATACAATCAATCATTGTCACTACTATGAATCAATCTGAAACAACCTCTATGTGGTCATTGACTAGGGTAAGTTATTAGGGCTGCATACATCCAACCCTTCGAAGCCCCTTAGGTTAAAGCCACTAAATGACATTGGGGTAATGGTATGTTATTGTAATCGATGTCTATTATGAGAAATGTGATAACACGCCCTGTGTGGTTATAATTATAGACGTGAGAAATATGACGTAATGGTTGGTAAATTGTTGCATACTTTACTGTTTGATGTGGTGTTAGGTACTAGCCGAGGATGTGAACAATGCCAAAGCACTGTACAGACGAGGAAAAGCAAGAGCAGAACTAGGGCAAACGGAAGCTGCAAGAGAAGACCTTCTAAAGGCTCGTAAATATGCTCCTAACGACAAAGCCATCACGGCAGAATTGCGCTTACTTGCAGAACATGAAAAGCTTGTTTATCAGAAGCAGAAGGAGATGTACAGGGGAATGCTAGGACCAAGACCTGAACCCAAGCCCCAAAAAACAAATTGGTTAGCTCTCTTTTGGCTATGGCTGGTTTCATTGTTTTCTAGGATCTTTAAGCGGGAAACAAAAAAATCCGACTGAATATTATCTATTGATCCCGAAAATGGGGAGGGCTGAGTTTAAACAAGCAAAAATGAATAATTTACACAGATGTAAGAGCTCTACATGGTTCTCTGTATCCTTATTCTGTAAACAAGTTTGTTCTGCTTTGGCCTCAACTTTATGTCCGAAGTTTCTGCTAATGTTGAATGGAGCTTGTTTTACTGAACAATGAGAGTGATCAAGCGATAGTGAAATGTGAAAACTTTATTATATTGAGTTGTCTTTTTTTTTTTAGCTTAATATAATGCTAAATTTGGCTTAAATTCATCATTTCTTTCAATTTTATCTATTTATTTTATTTACTTATGTAATTGTTTTATTTCACCCACTAAAATCAATAACGGCCGGTTTAGTTAGCGGTATTAATTGGTGGAAATGGAAATGTTTTGTAGTGTAATTATTGTTGATATGTATTCATGGTAATGAAAGTTTGGAAAATTTAAAACAAATAAGCAAAAATATATAAAAAAAATCACATTATAGCCAACTTTTGAAACTATTTCTCAAGATATGCAGTTTTTTTTCCAGACCTGAAGTTTGGGGCTGTTCGCACTTAGTAACAGCGAACGAACGCAGATGGTTCAAAAAAAGCAAAGGGTCTGTTCGTTATTACTAACAGCGAACAAAGCTAAAACCTGGTCAGATAGGGATATTTGTTGTATTTAGCTCACATCTGTTCGCTGTTAGTAACAGCGAACAAAGACTAAAGGTCAAAAATCGTCAAAGTCTTTGTTTGCTGTTAGTAACAGAGAACAAACTCTTTGACTTTTTATAACCTCTAGTCTTTGTTCGTTGTTACCAACAGCGAACAACCCCAAACAACAACTTTGGAAAAAAACTGGTTATCTTGGGAATGATTTTGCAAAGTTTGTTAGTGTATGAATTTTTTAATATTTTTTTGCTTACTTGTTTCAAATTTTCGAAAGTTTGATCATAAAATTAAATTTTTTTTCGCAATTTTCCATGACAATCTAGTACCTCATGTTCAAATGATCTTGCATTGGAATGAATTTTGTAAAGAAAATGACATTGTTGAAGGAGGATAAGCATGTTTATCTAATTTGTCAAGATATATTCCTACTAACATTACACTAACTTTTCATTATCATTTTCACCTTTTAGTACCGATTGTCAAACGGGCTGTAAAAAGTATAAACATTATAATTTAACAATATATTATACTCCCTTTGTTCCGTAATAAAGTACCTACAAGATATGTTCATGAAAACTAAGAAAATCAGAATCTTTTAAATATTAGTGCATATATCATTTTATTGAATAATTAAAATTTAATAGAGAAAAAGTTGAGACCATAAATATTAAAAAAAATTAAAAGAAAGTTGGTGGAAAAAATATAGGGACCACACAACTAATAAAAAAAATATTTTTATAAAATTTATGAAAAACTATGCGGATCATAACATATTGTAACTAAGTTAATGGAAGATATATGTAAGTCATAAGCATTATTAAAATAGTAAAATGAAGATGAATACGATTATTTTTGTCCAAAATTTGTGATATAAATAAAAAATACTTTAAAGAATGAAGGAAGTATATTGGTCAGATGATATTGTAAATTTTTCACTATTTTTCACTATTATATAATGTTAAATCAAAATTTATTTTTTGAAAGTAACCTAATACTCCCTTCTATTCATAAAGAATGAGACATTTGAGTTTTGCACCAAAATCAAGAAGGGGTGGGAGACCACTTAAAAGTGAGTGGAAAACTATCTTTTTCCATAAAGGGTATTGGTATTTATGTGTTGTTGTGTTGTTGTAGTAAGGGTAAAAAGGTAAAAAAGATTGACAAAAGTAGAAATGACACATTTTCAATGAATTGACCCAATAAGGAAATGTCTTATTCTCTATGAATAGGAGGGAGTAATTCACTAATAAAAATGTTATAGGACATATTCAACATAGTAACAATCGATCAAATACATAACACTTTTAATCAAACAAAATTTTTATAGAAAAAATCACGATTATTATAAATGAGGTCTAACACTGAAGTCTTCCCTCTATTACATTTTTGTTTAATACAATCTTCTTCGAGGGGGTCCTTAGATTTGGTGTGGCTTTTAAATAAAGATAAGTTCAATACTATTTACCGTATTAGCATAATGACACCCACGATGACGTCATATACCCTTTTATCATCGTATTTATAATAAGACTTCAAACTCTCATCATGAGAGACTTTGAATTCCAATATATGGGTAGATTGAATCCAATAAGTGGATAGAACAACTCTATAATACAAGGAGAATGAATTTTATTTATAACTAAAAACGAAAAAAGGAAAAAATAAAGTGATTGAAAGCTTATCAACAATAAGGTTGATAGTCCTTGATATTCAAAAAAAACAATAAGGTTGATAGTAGCCCTAAAATTAACAATGGAGGCTAGGTTTTTTTGAAAGCAAAAGTAAGGAGAATGTTGCCAAAGTTAATATCATATGCTAGGATATTTCACCTATTAAATAGGTAAATAACTAAATTCTTATTATTATTAACACCTACTTTTCATCTTAAAAACATCTAAATTTCATCTAAATTTCGTACTTTAAACATCTACTTAAAATATTAAAAATAAATACTTCACATATCTAAAATTTCTAATTCACATATTATAAACATCTATTTCATATAACAAAAATATTTACTTATTTCATATAACAAAAATATTTACTTATTTCATATAACAAAAATATTTACTTTACATGCTAAAAATACATATATGACATATAACAAATACCTATGACCTACAACCACACATACTGAAAACTTTTACATTTATTTTAATAAGTCATATCATGACTTTATAAAAACCACTATTATGATTATTATTATGAGTCATAATAGAGTAATATCATAATAGTTATGCCATTAAATAACTACTTTCATTTATAAAAATACCTACTATATTAATATGTCATAACAGTCACTTTTAATAGTAGAATTAGATATTATAATGGTTTACGGTATATATTTTACATGAACAAGTAAATAGTTAGATGGTTTATAGTAGATGATTTTATCGATCAAAGTGGGTATCTTAAATACCTACTATATTATCTTAAAACATTTACTTTTAGATCTTAAATCTCTTAGTTTAGTTTCAGTAAACACCTTCTATAAGTCGATAAAATGTCTATATCTTATCTTGTAAAATGAAAGAAACAAAATACTTCTACTATAACAGATAAACATATACCGTAAACTCCTACTTGAAACATCAACTTATTTACATGCTAAAATACCCTACTTTACATAATACATATACATATTGCACATACTAAAAATCTCTATACATCATAAACACCTACATCACGTATTAAAAACTCCGACTTTATATTAGATATATACACGTACTTTATATGAATCAAACACCTACTTAAATTTGTTCAAATACCTGCTATACAACTGCAAATGGAGGAAATTATGGGTGAAATAAACGTAATTGTAGAAGCTTCGATCTTAACTCTAGTCAACTTAATCTCAATGTTAATCGAGTCACAATTCAAACTTTTTTTGCGATTTTAATGGTGAAATTAAATTGGAGAAGATGGAGGGTAACCATGAATAACTTGATGGAGAAAAAGGAAAAAACTATTTGTGAAGAAGGAGAATAACCATGAAAATAAAAAGTGGCGTGAATTGAAAAGCTTTTCATTGTATTTTTTAATTGTTTTTATTTTCAAAAGTTTGGCTACCCTAATTAGAGATGCCACCAAATGAAACCATCTCTTTTAAAAATTTGTTTTATTAATTAGCTATGCGTTTTGGATTTAGGCTTTTGAATTGACTTTGTATTTGTGTTTATAGCGCTTTCTTTATCTAGGGTGAGATTTGACAGGATCAGATGTATGTAATATTAATGTTAAAAAATAAAAAATGCAAATAGCATTTGCAACTTCACACGTATAAAGGCACATAATCTACTTGTTTAATGAGAATTTTTAAGTTTTGAACACCCTAAACAAATATAATAATGTATTCCATTCCTGACCAAACGTACTCCTACATATCCGACTTGATTGATGAGTAGCAACAGGCAATACTTTATATTCTTTCCCTTAATGTCATCCAGAAGTTAGTTAATCGTGAGTCAAACAAGTCATATTCTAACTAAAAATAGTCTGGTCAAGTTAAAGTAACATGGATATAGGGAGTAAAGGAAAATCTTGTTATTTCAAATCACTATTTATCAACTACAAAACTTTAGATTATGCATACAATTTTAATAAATTACCAACTTCGAGATTAACATTGACAAAATATATGTTACGATAACCAACAAAAAATGTGTCACGACAACCACAATATTAGTATCACCATATTGCAAATTTGCATTTGTAAGGATTTTTAGTGTTTTGATAAAGTATCTGTTGCGACGACAACAAAAATAATGTGTCACGACAACCACAGCTTCTACATCGTCATAAAAAATGTTCTGCGGCAACTTTGATGTAGTAAGATTAGATTTCTAACCGGCCTTTAGCCCTTACCAAAGCTTTAGCATAACAAAATAGTATATCTTTTTCTGCTAAGTACGTGCATAAAACTTCTTAATACTTGATCTTAAAGCACACTAAAAGAGTTGTTCTAGTTTCCTGGTTTTACAAAGTTGAATGAGTAACTTGAAAGCTCAACCCATTATTCTTATCTTCAAATTTTACCTCTACCAACACAGTAACACATGAACTATAAATAGTTTTTCATGTTTAGAGCACTTCCAAACCCAATCAAATATTAACCATTTCCTCTCTTTATATAACAGACTAAAAATGGCTGCTCAAGCAATCAAAGCCATCTTCCTTGTTCTCTCCATTGCTGTTTTCGGCTCCCAAGCAGCACTCGATGCTCGCTATTATGATCAAACATGTCCACAGGCCGAGTTCATAGTAGCACAGACGATTCGTAATGCCTCGATATTTGATCCTAAAGTACCTATTCGTATTCTTCGTATGTTCTTCCATGACTGTTTCATAAGGGTATGAATTCAACTTTGCATGAAGTCTTGGAAAGGCGTACACTTTAATAATCTTGTGCAATTTCATCTAGAAACTTCATCAGATATATCTCACTACTAACCTGTATAATATTCTCCATTGATGTTAATAAACTTAGGGATGTGATGCTTCAATTTTACTCGACTCAACGCCCGAGAACACAGCAGAGAAGGATGGACCTCCTAACGTCTCAGTCCGAGCATTCTATGTCATCGATGATGCGAAAGCTAAGCTCGAGAGAGCATGTCCACACAGTTTCATGTGCTGATATAATTGCCATGGCTGCCAGAGATGTTGTCACTATAGTAAGTTTATGCTATTTCTAAACACATCTTTACTACAAATCTCTTGCAAAATAAGTATCCAGTTTTATATTATCTATTCAGAAATCTTAATCATTCACTATAATTCATACTCGAAAAATGTTTCTAAATCCAAATACGGTTTTTCTTAGACCGGAGGACCATCCTGGGACGTTCTCAAGGGAAGGAAAGACGGAAGAATATCAAAAGCAAGTGACACCGTAAATCTTCCAGCTCCAGTCTTAAATGCAGCTCAATTAATCCAAAGCTAGAGCAGAGGATTAGAAGTTAAAGATCTAGTGGCGCTATCTGGTGGACACACTCTAGGCTTCTCGCATTGTTCTTCCTTTGTAGCTCGCCTTCACAATTTCAGCAACTTACATGATACTGATCCTAACATGAACTCTGAATTCGCGAACTTGTTAAAGAAGAAATGTCCTTCACCAAACAGTAATGGAGCTGCAGGACAATTCTTAGATTCAACTTCAGCACAATTTGATAACGACTACTACAAACAAATCATAGCAGGAAAGGGTGTGTTCGGATCAGATCAAGCTTTGTATAATGATCAAAGAACTCGACCAATAATCGAGTCATTTGCTAAAGATCAAAACTTGTTCTTTAGTGAGTTTGCAGCTTCAATGATAAAGCTAGGAAATGTCGGAGTTAGTGAAGCAGGAGAAGTGCGATTGAACTGCAGAAGAGTAAACTAAGTTTCGGAACTTTAGTTACATACATGTAGGAACATACATGGATGAGATTAGACCGATTCCGAATGGGAATTGGAGACATGAATAAGGCATTACCAGATTCATCATGTTCTTGAAAGAACTAATAATGTTCGAGTGTGAGAAAATTATTTATCACTAATTAATTTCGCAGATTCTTGAGATGTAATGATAAAGATTTTTATGTGTGTATAATACTAAAATTGAGTACATACTCTTTTCTTATATGGTTTGTCGTCTTGGCCTGTAAAATGATTTGGCATATTATATGGTTTGTCCTATCCAACTCAACCTGTTAAATGATTAGTTAAATTGATTTTATGTTGGATTGAATTCTTTGGTCAATTTTGGGTCAAGTTGTTTCCACATCACCATAGATTTCCATGATAACTAGGAAATTTTTTTAAAAAGAACACTCCAAGTAAAATTGTGATTTTATACAATATTCCTAAAAGACCTGTTGCATTAACCTAATCGAGTATGACTCAACTCGACCTGAAATAACCCGCAAAAATTATTTAGATATTTACATACATAAGAAAATTGAAATTAACCCCATCCGATATATAATTATCAGAACCCTTGAATGTACAGTTTTAAACCCTATCGGCCCATTTGATAGATAGTAATAAACAATGGTAATGGGAATGAAAAACTAGTGTATTTTTAGTTGAAAAATGTCTTGGCTACCTCGATAGCCATGCTTGTCCAACTTCAATCATCTCATTTTCTTCATAAAATTCATTCCAATGCATTACCATTGGGAGAAGTGGTATTATGTGGTAATGAAAATTTGTAAACAAAAAAAAAATGTTGTGATCAAAGTTTCATCACCATGGGAATGATATAGAACATTTAATGAAACTTTACACTATAAATAATTACCATTACCACCATTTAGTACCACTAACCCAATAGAATAATCAGATCACTCTTTGATGGACAAGTATAGATGTTATGAAGTACAATGTACTTTATGGATCACCAACTATGCTCAAGACATAGCTGACTTGATTGATCAATATCGGCAGTCTTATTTTTGCAATGAAATTCTTGATTTATTTGTTATTACCAAGGACTCAGGTTGGATAATACTGATTACTGAATAAAAAAACAACAAATTTTTCTCTGTCAAAATTACCAACAATTATACAATAAGGTAACTATTTCGGGTAAATAATGAAACAACTAACAAGCCTGCCTAAATAACACTCAACTTCCCTTGAATTTAAAAATACCAAATCCCTCCAACAGTCAGTTATTAACTTATTATCCTTCTCTACATTACTGATTTTGGCTCACCAGCACCACTTGATGCTCAAAATATACAATAAACATGTCCTAAGGAGTCAGGAAGCTATGTTGATCCTCCAAGGTGTGTTTTGGGTGGATAAGAGTTCATAAAAGTATTGGTCCATTGTCGAGGGTTTACGCCAACTAGACGGGCAGGCAGGCCTATGATAAGCTCTTGAACATCCCAAAAACGGAACACTTGAATGCAGCATCAATTATATTAAAATTCATACAACTATCGGTTCCTAGTAGAAACAACAAACAATTATGAGAAGATTCAACCAACATAAAAAAGTTATTAATCCTATATTGAAAACTTGCCTAAAGTAGGAAGTCATTCCCAACACTTATATTATTAATAACAGCTCAGCTACTCAAATTCATACCCCAAGCAAAAAGTGCCTATCACACACTGTCAGCATTTTAAGTCTCCAAGTTTAGTATAATACCCTAAACTGTTTCCTTGTCATTTCTATGAAACTGAAAGCTTCATTATCCTTTGAGTTTTGCTTAAATGGACTATGCTATAGCTAGTCAATCAAATTCAACTTAACATTAGTGCAAAGCAGCAAACAGTCGTTTCACATGGAATGGAGGATCACCGGAAAGAACCACTCTATCATTACGAGGGCAAGACTTTACATCCAACCCTGGCCCTGAACCTATATGGTAGCCTTTTTAATGATACAGGGGTAATGTTATATTGCCTTAGTCTACCACTATGCTTTAATTCGGTATTGATATTAATCAGTGCAACCTTCCATCACATTCTCAACTACATAAATCCTTCAAAACTATACTTTTCATCTACTCCATTAACTTACGACTAGCCCGAATAGGAATTAGGGAAGCATCAACGCTAGCATTTCTAAAAGGGTTTAACTCCCTCATGGAATCTAATCAAGACAAGATTAGCTATTCTAGAGTCTAACCTCGTTTTCTAATGTTGAGAGGTTTTCATAACTCAGTCCTAAATAATTGTCATTTTTATCATTCACGAGACAGGCTTTATGACAACAAACTCAAAAATCCAGTGATTTTTTTCCTATCAATCATCCAATTTCAGTGTAACAAGCCTCAAATAGCACAATTAAAGACTTAATTAATTTCTCACTTGTTGAGACAAGCTTGCAACTGATTTCTGTTAGTCCATAAATGAGAACTGAAGGAATATTTAGACATTTTGACTTGCCTTGTGCGTATCGGATAAAGCCTAAAAATTGGAAAGACGACCATTTGGAATTTGAATCTTCAACTACAAGGTTTTTCTGAACTTGTTTGCTAAATGTCGTTAAATTTACCAAAGCCTAATCGTATTTCATTCTGACTTGAATGAATGTAAAAAAAGTCTTTCCATCCACTTTGAGCGTTGTTGTTAGTAACTTTAATCAATGTAATGTACAACATCACCTTATACATTGTCAATCATATTTCAAATTTGCACCCAGAAGGCCCCAGATGTGTAGTACACAAAAATGATGCTTAATTGGATCAAGCAAAAACTACATCGCTACGAAAAACATACTTGACCCCTTTGGTGACGTTCCGAGCTTCATGCAGCATACACTTGTCTCCATGAATATGAACAAGTGCCATCCCCTCAGCTGGAGCCACCTGCATATGAAACCATATGGTGTTAGCCACAGATACATTCAAACCTGTACCAAAATATATAGACAAGTCACATAAAGGCCATGCTTGAAATGTGGATGAAAAATAAGGGGGTCATAAGAGAAGAAAGATAAGTAAGATGATTAACAGAGGTGGTGGAGATTGGGGTAGGAGGAGGCAGTTAGGGAATACTTCCCCTTCAAGGTGTAGTAATATCCCTTCATTCGCTAAGGTGATAATATATACCCACATAACTTCTCCATCCTCCACTAGTTTATTTGTTCTATTTCTTTTATTATAGCTCTGAACACAACATGCGCGAAAGAAACAACACACCTCAGCCACCACACTGTTTCTTGAACCATAAAATACTGTTTCACCTCCTACCAGGAAATCGAGGTTGCTTTGACTCTTGACATCATTCTTGCCTTTGGATTGAGGACTTCCGCTTAGGTATATCAACAGTGTATAGTATGTGTGTTTTCCATCTCCAACATCAACACTTTCATCAATATGACGTCCAAAACGTTGACCGGCTTTGTATCTAGTAAATTTAAAGCCAGTTTTATTTTAATAAAGCATTCACAGATGATTCTAGTGCAAGAAAATGATAAATTAGTACCAGTATCTAGGCTATCAACAGAGTGACATTAGCATATTATATTACCATCTACATAGAATCCCTTACCCAAACCCCCAAAGGGGGAGGGGGAAAGGATATGATATTTCCCATGGTAAAAAACAAATATCCGATGAGTAAAAAATCAAGATTTACAGAGTACAAAACACTAAATGATAATCTTTTTGCTACAATTCCGTAAAAATTAAGTTGTTCCTTGGTTCACTAGATACAGTATTATGATGAGTTGAGAATTACGATATAGAGTAGACAATTCATGAAAATCAATGGACATATCATATTCATCAAGTTATCTTACAACCAAGATTCAGTGACACAAGGGAAACCCTATCCAGGTCAAGGAAATTCAATGATAGATGATTAAAGTAATGAATACTTGAATATCAGAAACTAAAGTGTTTACAAACATTGTTTGTTGGAACTATTACAAATTTTTTAAAGTACATGAATTAAACATGTTCTATCCGCCAAAAGGGAGGAGTGGGGATGTAAATAGCAACAAGTCCTACAGAGTACTATCAAGGAAATGTTCTACTTGCTGAGAAATTAAACATAATTATTAAGCAGAAGAAAATAGTCAGAAACCTGTAAAATCTGATATTCGGATTTAGCCCAACAGCAACTTTCCCTCGTATTTTGATATCTCTAAACAATTTGCTAAGGCCCGACTCCCAAATTATATTAGCAAGATTAGGATCATTGACGGAGATGCGGTCATTGTCTCTGTAAGCTTCACCTTTAGCTGGCCCAAGGCTCCCTTGATGCACAAAACCAAGTGACTCAGCAATTTTGATAAACTCCTTTGACTCAAATGAGGTGAAGAAATTTGGCACCTGAATAATTTAAATAAGATCAAAGTATTGGAATATATCATCAAGTAAAAGTCTAACTTAACCCCTAATACAAGCTGCCATTAGCCACCTAGACTAATCAGACCCAGAATATAGCAAAGGACACCATTATACAGCAAATGCTTAAACATTTTGCTACTCAGACTCAGAAACTAGTTAAGGATACCAATACATCCATAGTCCATATATGTTCAAGGGCCAAGCCCATCCATTTTGCAAAACTTGAATACATTAAATGCCTTTACATCTCCAAAACGTAGAAATTCTCCATTAAAAATGCCTTTACATATCCAAAACCCTAAATTCTCCAATTAAAAATCAATTATCATGTCAAATTATCTCAATCCACCAAAAGGCAATGTTTCAAAACATGAAATATGTTTCTTAAATTCTTATCAACCATCTAATTTTAGCTCAACCCTAATAAAGAATGCAACCTAAAAACAACTACTTCCACAAAATTGCACAAAAATAAACTCCCACTATTGAGTGATTAATTCATGTAATATATAGAACAAAAGCTCTGCAAATTATAATATATAGTCAGTACAATTCAATAAACATTCAAATTCACATACAGGAAAACACACAAAAATAAGAATTCAATTTGACATAAAAATCTAAAAGGGGATAAAAGAAAAAAGATATTACAGTGATAAGATCATTTCCTTTGAGATAATTGGCTTGGAGTTTGTACTTGGGTTTGATTATGGGCCATTCCATATTTTGATCTCCTTACACTGCTTTCTTCTTCCTCTTTACTTTTTTTTTTTAATCTTTCCTTCCTCTTTACTTTGTTTTTCCTTCTTCCTCTTTTTTGTTCCTAATTTTATTGAACGGGTCAAGTTAAATGGGTGGGGTGGGTATATCTTGGGTTAACCAAACTCGATTTGCACCCGACCTGTTACAACTCGAACCCGTCTTTAACCCGATAGGTACTCGACATAATCCCACCCAAAATGACCCATAATTAACATTTGAGATTAACCCGACAATGTGATTAAGCGATATAATTTGGGTTAACCGTATCAAATTTAATTTAGTTAATAATAAGTTTGATTGAATTGAATAAGTTTAGTTTATCTAAAATTAAACAATAAATGCAAGCCCACAATCAAATCTTATCGACTTTATCTTAGGCTAAACCAAATTTGTCTATTAACCGACAACTTAATTAATCGACTACAACTCTCCATTCTCCCATCACAAACGATTTTAACATAAATTAATTGGATTTTAATAACCATAAATTTCATTCGACATAAAACTCAATTGAATTGGATTTTAATCGACCCGATCCTAAGAATAACTAAATGCACAACTCAAAAATGATATAATCGATCCGAAGTTAACCCGAACCAAAATTATCCGAATTAACGTTAACCTAAAACCAAAATGACCCGACCCATAGTCTAATCGAACTCGATTCGACCTGCCCGATATAAAGCGCTAAAGCACCTGGAAAAACCCGAACCCGAGAATATCCGAACCCGGTGAAATCCGACCCAAAACCCGACCAAGTAACCGAATTTACAACTATAGGTATATCAAGCTAGTTCTCAAACAAGAAAATTTGACCTATAAACAATATTAAAATTGTTAATAATAGGAAAATTCAACATGGTAACATTCAGTTTATACACTATCTAATTGTCGTAGCATTTTCGTTAAGTTCTTATTAAATTCGGTTTAATTCATCATTTTGTATGTTTTTTCCACGTGGTAGCATCTAGTTTTTGAACTTTATAATGCCAAGTGTGATACCTCGTTATTTTACGATTAATTTTATCTATTTATCATTTTTATTTTATCTTTATGTTCGTTATATGTGTAAGTTAAATGATAATACTTGATAGGCGCGATAAGGTCTTAAGGAATAAGACCTTGTCTTTGGTGAAGGTTTTGTGGGCAAACCATACTACGTCAGAGTCCGAAATGAGAGTCCGTTATCCTTATCTTTTTAAGTCTTGAGGTGAGTTTTGGGGACAAAACTCCTTTTAAGGTGGACTAAGTGTAATACCCCGCTATTTTGTGGTTTTTTATTATTATTATTATTATTATTATTATTATTATTATTATTATTATTATTATTATTATTATTATTATTATTATTATTATTATTATTATTATTATTATTATTTGAGTATGATATAATGTTTTATTTTATTTCATTATATATGTGAATTAAGTTGAGTTTGATATATAATTATTATCGGTAAGCTAATAATAAAAACATACATTATTTTCTTATTTAATATTTTGTTAGAATAGATAACATTCTAACTACCTGTTACTTATAAGCTAAGTAATAAAAGCCTTTCAAATGCTACAAGTAAATACTTCTAAAAATAATGCTTTTGAAACAGCCCAAACCAGCATAAACAGTAATATAATACTGTTTACAAAGCACAGCGGAAGACTTAAAGAAGTCTGGGCTGAATCCCACCTGTAGCTCGATAGCCACAACAAACTAATATCAGAGTATTTAAAACTTCTTACATTAAATAAGTGAATACTATTTACAAAACATTATAAAATCATTACAAGTTAATTTACAAAATGTGTTTCAAAAATAAGTCTTCGCCTCGCACGTATCACATAACACATGTAGACATTCTTTCCACATCAGATCCAACCTGAAAATCGATTTATCTCCCGTAAGGGATAGGCCCCACCAAATACTGTCAACAATTGAATTGTTGAGTAATCTAACAAACTATTACATTTATATACAAGTCATTAACAACATCTTCAATTAAATCTTTTGCTCATTTAGTAACTCCTTATAAAACATTAATTTATCAAACCTAAACTCTTTTAAAAGAACGTTTCATATCGACATAAATACGACTAAGAACCTTTGGTACGTAGTGAATCAAAACACGACTATAACTTTACAGTTAATAGCAAAAGTTAAAATACGGCTATTACTTTACAAGTTAATAGCGAAATCAAAATACGGCAAATGAAACATATGAATTCATTTGCGAAACAAACAAAACTTAATATACCAAACGTATTTATTCAAAACCCATATTAAAACAATAATATAACAGCACTTTAAAACGTGGGAATATATGGACTGTCAGGAAGTAGGTTGATCTAAATCCTGAGAATACGGGTGATCGTCATCACCGAAATACGGTTCTTGCAAGAACGAAACGGGACCGGGGGCTCTAGACCGATCCGAATAACCATTACCTATTATCAAGCTATAGGATTTCATAATAATCCGGATATGAATATTCGTTGCCAATTCCCAAAAACGGACATGTTTTACTGTAAAACATTTCATTATAAAACGAATTAATAATTCACTTGATTTTCATACTTCATTTCATAAAACCATATTTCAAGACTCATATTTTAGAAGACAATATCATATAAGACATGCTTTTGTAATCTCCTAAAAATAATTACAATATTAACATACTTTTTAATCAAATATAATTTTTATGACATGATTAATTTTTATTAAAATCATTTTACAAAACTAACAATATTATTACATAAACAAGCGATCAAACCAACGTATTTCCCATCATCAATTGAACATAAAAAATACTTAAACTAGCTTTTAAAGATATTAGATGTTTGTAGGTTGCCTTTTTGAGTAAATTCTTCAATCAAAAATCAGATTAGAAAACCAAAGAACTTCATTGATGCATTTGAACAAACACTATGTGTGCATCAACTTTTGACTTCAAAGGATAAAGATTCAAGCTCCATTTTTGCATCACCATCAATAATACTCAATAAAGAAAGAGTAATAACCCTAAATTGATCTCAAGTACCCAATAAATAACCTTAAACATTTAATTAAAAGAACACCCAATTTGTCTCATAACTACTAATCTCATATTAAAAGAATACCCAATTTGTTTCATAACTACTAATCTCATATTAGTACCATATCAGGACACCCTGTTAGTATTTTGGTAATAACTTCCTCAAACGAACTCGTATAGAGGCGATTCAAGTGTCTATACGACCGCGACTCAGAACTCTACAATTCTTATGAAGACACCAAAACCAAGAAACGATCACAACAGCCACGAAAATAATACTCCCTCCTATTCTTCCAATTAGTCCCATTTGACTTTTCACCAATTTTTAGGTGGGTCAAATGGCACCACTTAAAAAGGAGAGAGAAAGGATAATAAGTGAATTGTTAGTGGTTTTTTATTAGATTTATTGTAATAAGGTAGTGTGAGTAAGGGTAATAAGGTCAAAAATACATACTATAAATAAAAATGGGACTAATAGAGTGACTTAACCCTATTTAGAAATGGGACTAATAGGGAGAATAGGAGGGAGTAAAACAGAAGCTTATTATTGATTTTCATGACAGCCTGGTAGTATCTCACTAATTTGAACATAACTCTCTCATACGAACTCATTTTGGGGCGATTCAAGTGCCCACGCGATCTCGACTCGAAGCTTTACAAACCTCATGAAGACACTAGAACTCAAAAACAATCAGAAATGCCCCAAAAATGGCTAAAACAGAAAACGCAGTTTTTGAACCAGAATTTTAATATCCAATATACTAATTTTATACTAGAAACCAAATACCCCAAATACCCAATATTAATCAACACTAAAAACAACCAAATTACTAATTGAATCCATATACTCATCTTAAATTCAAGTTGATACTTAAACTTGAATCAAAGACCCAATTTGAAATCATAAATACTAAACCACTTGAATTTATCCAAATATGATTTTACTAATAACCAATTGAAGAAATAACCCAAAATTCAAACCCTTTGTCATAGAGTTTGAAAATAAAGAAGAGGAAAGGAGACATCTCTGACCTAATTTTTAATTTACCATAAAGAGAAGAAAATATAACTAACAACTGATAATCTCTAAAATTGGATTGTAGAAGCAAGAACACTTTAATGGTGTTTATGGAAGAAAATGGCGTGAGATGGAGATGGATTCACTTTATTTTGCCCAATACTTAATTTTTTGTTTCCTCCACCTACTGACTCTTTATTATTATCTTACATAATAAGAATGAAAAAGATAATGGGTTGACACTTAGCAAAGTAGGTGTCATTCTCCAAGATGTCCAGTGAAACTTTTCCTTTATCTCATACCATATTGTATTAGTGTTGTAATTTTATATTTTATCTCACGTTACGGAACACAGTTCGATTAATATAAATATAGTAGGTAAAATAAAATAATCCTACAACTTTTACTTTATTCAAATACCACTTTAGATAAATTAAAGAAAACTTTAAATACGAGTCAAAATAATTTATAGAACAAATTGTCATCTCTAAAATAATATTATACCCAATTTTCATCGTATAACTTATTTTAATCCCGAATCAATTAAAACTGATACCCAAAGGTAATAGAAGAATTTACTCAGTTCAAATAACATATCGTATTTAAGATTCAATAATCCCAATTATACTTAATTAATTACAATTAATTAAGCGGCTTATTTAAGGGCTATTTCAGCTTTACATATAAAAGCTACTGAATATGTGATCATACACCTTCTCTTCGGTTATACCTTTGTCATTATGGCTTTATAATCAATCAATTATCCTTAAATTAGATTATAGTTATTTAAAGATTGTCATTTACTAGAAGATTACTGGATAATAATATGATAATTGAGTGATATTATCTAAAGGTTGCAACTCTTATTCTTTTTCAAGTTACACCATTAACACTTCAAATGCTTATTCTAAACTATTCAATTGCCTAACTCCTATGCTCTACGTACTCATCATTGAATTATTATGTGGATACTTAAAGGTCACATTACTCCGTCGTTAAAAGCGAAATATCGTGAATCGTCCGATTTTGATCACTGAAAGTCGTATTAAAGAAGAAAGCAATATTAATGCATCCGTTGTAAGCAAAAGTGAGTACCAACAAATCACATATGAATCAAGAAATAAGTAGGATTTTACTATTTTGTATTCATTTTCATAATAAAAGAGTTATATTAATGCCCACTACAATGACAAGTTATCTAATACTCCCTAACCTTTCATCTTTCACATTCTTTATAACTCCATAGTAACCGTATACCATTATTTCACTACCTTCATTTATCTTTTATATATTATATATATATATATACACCTTGTAAATGGCAAGCAAAAGACTCATCAAACAATGCTCATACTTTCTCCTTCCACCGGTAGTAACTCACAGTAATAATCAGTTGATACAATATTGATGGTCGGTTACGACGTCGAGCCAATATTGATCCAAAAGTTTATTTTGTTCTGTTTTCCCGTTCAATTGCGTTCCCTATACAATTTGAGTAGTTATGTCTAACCCTTTTGGTAAATTTAAGAACTTCATTATTTTATTTTATTTTCCTTTATTTTTTTTAGTAAAAATTACCTTTTGAGTTGATGCTACGCTTTAATGGCGGAAACCTGTTGGAATTTAGTGTGTATAATGGATATCGAAAATGATTTAATTAATTAAATTAAATAAATAATTTAATTAAATTAATATATATAATCCCAAGGTGTAAAATATATGTTTTAGTCAAAACATAAAAGTCACGGCTCGTGACACAGATCGCGGCTCGGGAAAATAAGCAAAAAAGTTTCTGGAAAAATTGGCATAGCTTGTCGCGGCTCGCGACTAAACTTGCGGTCCGCGAGTCCTGGGTTTTCCTGGGATTTTTCTTGATTTGTTCTGGTTCATTTTGGTGGATATATTATAACTTCCTATGGTTAATATGGTTAATATGAACATGATCTTGCCTATGAATTTTTTGTTTTGAACACACCTGTATGGCTCTTCTTCTTCCCAGGTGAATAGGTAAAATCTTTGTGTCTCTCTACTCATATAAAACCACTTCTCGTCGATGTGTACCACGTTGTACATCAAACTAAATTTGGGCAATGTGTTCATTGTTGCCGGTATAATGATCGGGACTTCACGTCCTTCAAATGTAATACCGCAAGTGCACGGCGTAGCTTAGTACGACGGCAAGTACGGGTCGAATCCACAGGGAGTGGGAGTTATGTCAATGGCTTCTCAATCGATTAGCGAGTTCAAAAACGTATAAAATGGTGTTTGGAGGCAGAACTAAATAAAGCAAGTAATTAAAAAGAACGGACTGAAAAGCGAAACATAAAAGTAATTAAGAACACAATGAACTAAGGCAAAGACAAAGCAGTCAATTAGCTAAATAGGCATAGGCTAGGCTTTCTCACCGTGGTAGTCTTTACTAACTTCAACCTAAGGTCATGGTTATGGGTTGTTATGAGGAAGAACGTATCTTAAATACTAATGTTCTCTCTCGAGAAACATTAGCTTCATAAAACATACTTAATCACCTATTCTCATGGAGCTAAGCATAGATTAAGACATGGAGCACACATTCATTATTTCCAATCAAAACATCTACCTATTCTCATAGAGATGATTCAACTTTTAAGCATAGATTATCGTTAAAAATCGACTCTCGCCCTCAATTCAACGACACTAAACAAGATAGCAAAACCTATGTTAAACCATAGACAACACAACCATAGCCAAAGGTAAAGATAACAAGTCAAACTACATATATGGTGATCATACCTAGCCTAAACCAAAACAAACTACTCACACATATTCATATTGAAATTATAGATTGCAATTAAGCCAAGAATCATTAAGGAATGAATTGAACTAGAGTATCTTAACAAGATGCAATTTGAAGAGCAATCAAACATAAATATATGAAAGTAAAGGCAAATAATAACTAAGTAACATGAATTGAATCCAATGTAAATAAAGATAGAAATTACTCTTTGATGAACAAGATGAATGGATGATTCAAAGTAATTCCTCCCAAAAGCTTCAATACAATACACCAATGGTTGAAGAAATCCAAATTGCAAAGTGTTACAATAGAAACTAAGATTGAAAATGAAATTGCAAGTGTTTGATTTGAAAGTGAAATTATACTAAACACTAACTCTCTATTGAAATAAAAGCTAAGCAAATGAAGAATACATAAAAATTACTCTAAGTGAAGGGTGAAAACTGACATGCAAATTGAGATGAAAAACTGAGATGCTCCACTCCTTCTTCCTCTTCTCTATTTATAAGCTTCAAGGCATGTGGGGGTGGTGGTTTCATGATTGCTCTACCACCCCTAAGGTGTAGGAGGGAGGTGCCACCTCTAAAGATAGGGTAGGGTGGCTAACAAAAGTCTTTCAGCAGCAAAAAGAAGAAAACAAATCTAATTGGACCAAAATGCTTTTTATAAGGATCGCGAAAAGCTGCTGCCGCCCATTTTGCTCGACCTGGTCGAGCGACCATCAGGTACTTTAACAGAAACATCAGAATGTGGACAGAAGGTGAAATTTGCTCCGCTCGACCCGAGCCATCTCGCTCGACCTGGTCGAGCGGATGCCCTGTGCTTTGGTCTTAGGTTCTGCAACTGATTAGAAGCTACTGGATGTCAAAAACCACTTCGCTCGATCGAGCCATATTGCTCGACCTGGTCGAGCGGCCTTCAGGATGGCTTTAATCAACTTCTGATCTCAAGTGTGGGTTCAAGGATGCTCGAGCCACCTTGGCTCGACCCAGATTTGGTCGAGTGGCTTTCAAATGGCCTATTTTGGCTCTCGTTTCGACTCATCTTCTTGACGAGGCCTTGTTTCCTTAAGTTTTTGGAGCTAAATGAGCAATGTATGCATCAAAAGTGCTTGAGTTTTACCTGAAATTCAACAAAACACCAAAACACCAAACCAAGCGTAAAATCTTATATAAAACAAGCATCGTTGCATCAAATCTCAACATAATTCAATTAAACAATTGGGATAAAGTATGAATAAAATGTAGCTAACATATAATTTGAGACAAAATAAAATTAAGCCTATTAACTTTGTGCTCATGTGAAAGCTTGGGTTTGATGGAATTGGTGTGGGATCTAAGGTCTCCGGCTTTTAACATTCTGTAGACTTGTGAATGACCCATTTTCATCTCATTAGCAATTGCTCTAATTGTTGTTCTTTTTTCAATTGGAATTGCATTGAGTGTGTCCATGTTAAAAACATTTTTTTTTTCCTTCCCACCCTTCCCATCTTCTTGTTACTAACATCAATAACACTACCATTGGCCATTCAATTTTTGGCACTTTCCCATAGCCTCCACACTGTCCACCGTTAAACATTATGTGGAAGTGCAGTTGCCTTTACACTTCCTTTAGGCAAGGTTATACTTGGTGGTTGACAAAGGCAAGTTAACTGTTGAACAATTAACTTTCTTTTTTCAATGGTGAGTTCCCTACTTTGGGTCTGAGCTGGAATATTGTTCATTTGACTCAAAAAGCTCTCACATTTTT
>CM033463.1:15088863-15116363 GCA_019425755.1 Amaranthus cruentus
TATATATACATATATATATATATATATATATATATATATATATATATATATATATATATATATATATATATATGTTACATATATATAAGTAAGTATATATATGTTGTTGTTAAGGCTACATATTGCTGCTGTTACACATGCTGCTGGCTACAATGGCTGGTGGCTGGCTGTTATGAGTTACACACACACTGGCTGCCACATACATACACATATATATATATATATATAAGTATATATATATATGTTGTTGTTATATATACATATTATATATATATAGCAGAGTATATGTTGGCAGCAGCAGCATATATATATATATACAGCATATATATATGTTAAGGTTGTTACATACATATGCCATGTTAAGGTTGTTATATAGCAGCAGCAAGGAAGTGGCAGTATATATACATACAAGGGCAAGCACAAGGGCACATAAGCAAGCATACATACATATGTTGGCTACATGCTGCTGCTGTTATCACACCTTTTTGAAGTGGGCTACCTTTTGAGTAAAATATATATGTTGTTGTTGTTGCTGCTGTTGCTGTTGCTGTTGTTACATACAGCAGTTGTTAAGGCTATTATGTTACAGCATATGCTGGCTATTGCTGGCTGGCTGGCTGGCTACATACACATGCTGCTGGCTATGCTGGCTACATATTGTTGGCTACATATACATATATATATATATATATATATATATATATATATATATATATATATATATATATATATGGAGTAGTATATATGTTATATATATATGCTATATATATATATATAGTATACATATATGCAGCAGTGTTGTTGTTGGCATATAAGGAGCAGGCATGCACATACATACATAAGCACATACAAGGCTACAAGCTAAGGAGCAAGGAGCAGCAGCAGCACAGCAGCAGCAGCAGTGAGCAGCAGCAGCATACATACATATATATACATACATACATACATACATATATGCTATTGTTGTTAAGGCTGGCTGTTGCTGCTGTTGCTACATACATATGAGCATACACATTGGCCATTGCTGCTGGCTACATGCTGCTGCTGGCTGTTGCTGCTGCTATTGGCTGCTACATACATACATATATACATACATACATACATGGCATATATATAGCAGCATATAAGGCAGCATATATATATATATGGTGCTATATGTTGTTGGTTATGTTGTTGTTAGCAGGCAGCAGGCAGTGTTGTTGTTGTTATAAGGGCAAGGTTAAGGAGCAAGGGCAGCAGCAAGGCAAGGCAGCAGCAGCAGCATAAGGTTGTTACAGCATAAGGTTGTTAAGCAGCAGCATACAAGGAGCAAGGGCAAGGGCAAGTGTTACAAGCTACAGGCACATATGGCTACAGCATGCCACAAGGCTACAGCATGTTGCTGTTGCTGCCACACATATACATATATGTTGTTGTTATATATATATATAAGGTTGCTAAGTATAAGGCATATGCTGCTGCTGCTGGCTACAGGCTGTTAAGGCAGCTGTATACATGTTGGCTACACATACAAGGCTGGCTGGCTGGCTACATGGCTGGCTGGCTGGCCACATGAGCAAGGCTGCTGGCTATTGGATATATATATATATATATATATATATATATATATATATATAAGTATATATATATATATAAGTATATATATATATATATATATATATATATATATATAGCAGTATATATATATGTTACAGCAGCAGTATATATATATACATGCTACACATGTTGTTATATACATACATATATATAAGGCTAGTTAATACAGCAGCAGCAGTATATATATATATATATAAGGCATATACATATACATATATAGCATACATACATATACATACATATATATATGTTGTTGCTGGTTGTTGCTAAGGCTGGTTGCTACATATAGCAAGGTTACAAGGCTGGCTGTTGTCACGGCCACGTCATTACAGGCTGCTGCTGCTGCTGCTGCTGCTGCTGGCTGTTGCTGCTGGTTGTTGTTGTTACATATAAGGCTGCTGTTGGCTACAGTTGGCTGGCATACGTATATATATATATATATATATATATATATATATATATATATCTATATATACATATATATACATATATATATACATACATATATATATATATATACATATATATATACATACATATATATATATATATATATATATATCTATATATATATATATATATATATATGTATATATATGGTTGGATGAAAACCAATATCATAATAATGGAGTGTTGAAAAGTATGTATGTGCCTAAGTGATTAGTGCAAATAATTGTACTTATCAAACCACCCCATGTTTAACCTTTGTTAGTCCTCAAGCAAATCAAGGTTGCAAAAGCAAAACTAGGTCAATACACGGTCTCCAAATCCGAACTACACTTATCCCTCCGAGGTGGCTTACCCAAACACCTACCTTATGACTCCCACTTCTTATGTCGCCGGTTGCAAGTACAAATGAGATGCAAAATTATAATGCCAATTCTCTCTTTTTCTCTCATTTTGCCTAGGAACTCATTTTAGGTTTTCGTCCTCGCCACTCATTCATTTTTCCGAATCTCACATTGCTCACCCACTCATGCCGCTCTTTTGCCTAGGTCGCCCTTTCGGGTTTTGGACCTAGCTGGGCTTATCTCTTATCAAGCATGTTTCCCTTTTTCAAATGAATAACATGTACAAACCTAGCAAAACAAAATAATGATACAATATAAACATAGAGCTAAGATTGTACAAAAATGAATAACAAAGAGAATATGGGTAGCAATAGGACACCGAAAAGAAAATTTCTCATCAGATTGTAGCTCACCAGCAAGGACACCGAATGTTGTAGCTAGACTAATGGGCTTAGACATCCTCCCTGAGTCCAACATCACTATTCCAAAATCTTCTCATTCCCAAATCTCTCCACATCTTAAAACCACCAACAAGCCCATTAGAACGTCTTATTATGACAGAAATGGGTTGTTATAACTGATGTAAGAAAGAAAGCGTAAAGATTGACAAAATCTAAACACATAGAATTTACGTGGTTCGCCGACTATATGTCGACTACGTCCACAGGCAGGGGAGAGAAAAATTTTATTACTAGAGGATACCCAAAATACAAATATTGGCTAGGTTATAGAAAATTGGAGTTTATAAATTACTCCTAAACAAAAAACCTTAGCTAAACAGATTTTTGGATGATTCAAAACTAATGCCCAAGACTCCTTTTATAAGGAGAAGAATAACAAGCCTTTGTTATTCTTCCGATGTGGGATCATGAAAAACTTCAATCTTCTGATGTGGGATCATGGAAAAACTTCAATCTTCCACTATGGAATTCAAGGCATAACCTTACAAATCTCGACCTGGACTTGAATCCTCTCAGCAACAACAGATAACAAATGTACTATCTACGAGTACTAGACTTTTGCCCCAAGAAGGAAATCAACAACTTCCCACATTTAACAAGTCCAAGCAATGTTGGAACTTGCTGTACGGAACAGATTTGGTGAACATATCAACAGGGCTATCAGCATGTATTCACTTTGTTCGCCCTAATTCTCTTCTCATTCCTTATGAAATGATATCTAACATCAATGTGTTTGGTTCTCTCATGATGGACTTGATCCTTAGCCAAAAATATGGCACTAAGATTGTCGTAATACACGATAACTTGATCATGATATAGACCCCGATCACTAACCAGTCCTTTCAACTAGATTCCCTCTTTTGCAGCTTCTGTCAAAGCCATGTACTCTGCTTCCGTAGTCGAAAAAGTCACTGTAGGTTGCAAAGTAGCCTTCCAACTAACAACAAAACCACCAAGAGTGAGCACATAACCACTCATAGATCTCCTACTATCAACATCTCCAGCATAGTCAGAATGGAGTAACCAGTAACCAAACACTGTATATCACTTCCATAACCAAACATGTACTCCTACTGTACTAGCATAGGGAACTCAGACATGTACTCCACTCCAGCAGATTTTGGTGTAAAGGAAACAGACAAATGAATATTTGCAGCAGATGGAGTATCTAAGGCTTTAGCATTAGACATACCAAACCTAGACAATATCTTCTGAATATACCCCTTTTGAGACACAAAAAGTTTATTCCGCCTTCTGTCTCTGTAGATCTCCATTCCTAAAATTTTCTTTGCAGCACCTAAATCTTTCATCTCGAACTCAACACTCAAAAGACCCTTCAACTTCTGAATATCTGACTTATCCTTTGAAGCTATAAGCATATCATCAACATACAGGACAAGATAAATGTAAGAACCATTCTTCAACTTGCTGTGATATACACAACAATCATACGGACTCCTGTTGTAGCCAATCTCTATCATGAAACTATCAAATCTCTTTTACCACTGCCTAGGAGACTACTTCAGTCCATACAATGACTTCTTCAACTTACATACATAGTCTTTTTTTTTCCAGGAACTTGGAACCCAACTGGCTGAGTCATGTAGATTTCTTCCTCCAACTACCCATGTAGGAAAGCTGTCTTCACGTCTAGTAGTTCAAGCTCAAGATTCTGATGTGCAACCATTGCTAGTAGCACTCTGATGGAAATGTGTTTGACCACATGTGAGAAATCTCATTGTAGTCTACTCCCTCTCTTTGATGAAATCCCTTTGCAACAACTCGTGCTTTATACTTAATACCCTCTGTAGGTGACATTCCTTCCTTCTTCTTGAAGACCCATTTGCAAGTAATAATCTTCCTCCCCGTAGGTTGTTGTACAAGATCTTAAGTCTTATTCTTTTGAAGTGACTCCATCTCGTCTCCCATTGCTGCAAGTCATTGGGCAGACTTTGTACATGTAACTGCATCTTTGTAGGTGGATGGCTCATAAAGATCCATCTCCTCAGCAACCTGAAGAGCATAGGCTACCATTAGTGATGGCCACGGTCCGGGTTGGGCCGGTTCCGTTCCGGTTCCATCCGGTTCCATCCGGTTCCGGTTCCACCCGGTTTCGGTTCCATTTGGAACCTGACCCGAACGTTTCCGGTTCCGGACGGTTCCAAACGGTTCCTTGGCGGTTCATGAGGCGGTTCCGGCGGTTCCAATACCCGGGTCGGGTGGGTCGGACCATCGATTCCATTCTTATTTTTCCTTTAATTTTAATATAAAAATACTATAATAATGCGGACGTACCTTCGACTTCGTCGATTACTTGATTATTATCGAAATTCAATTCTTGTAATCGTTAAAAATATTTACTAAAAAAAAACAAAAAAATAAATTAATAAGAAACGAATCAACGATAAAGATGAATAATAAAAAAAGGGGGAGAGAATGGACTTGAACCTAGTATCCCGAAGAAATACTAAGCTGCCTACATATCAAGAAGGAATCAAAGCCCACGTAGTTCTTTTTCGTACCTTTTATATTTAATGTCGTGGTCCGATATTCCGTATTTGTGATCCTATTCTTCATCGTCATCATTTGGTTGGTTGGATGCTTCCGCCGACTCTCCTCCCGACGATGATGCAGACGTATCCATCATCATCCATGGATCATCTTCCTCTTGATCATCATCGTTCTTGAGTCCTTGCATTCGGACCTCCGCTTGATCCCAATCTTTTTTGCAAACACATATTTGAATACTATGTGGAGCAAGACGGGATCTCTTTTCGTCCAAAACTCTTTTCCGCACTAAAAGGGACTTCAGCTTATAGAAGCGAGGAATTGCAAGGATATCCTTTGCAATTCTCGATAATATTGGGTATTTTATTGATTTTTCTTTCCACCATTCTAAAATATCATAATTAATTTGGTCGATTTCAAAGTGATATTTTAGATAACTATCTGATTCTAAATATGAAGCGGAAGAAGATGATCCTACAAAACTATCATCTCGACTTATTATGTTAGCTATTATGGGATTATAATAATCGGGGCGTCGAGACGCTATAGCGCCTAGGCGTATCGCACTTCGGTTATATAATCTAGAATAATGATTGTAAAGGTCGCTAAAGCTTTTACAATTTCCTACATAATTATGTACATCGTAGGCGTCTAATGCGTCGTAGTAAAATCCTATAATTTTACTTAGGGCTTCCGTCCAAAACACGGATCTAATATTGTCGCAATACCATAAATATAAGGGAAATCAGAAAATATGCCTTCCACTTGTCCATCATTTCGCAAGAATCGCTTTAAATAAGCGTTAGTATCATCATGAGAATATGTAAGAAGATGATAAAATAGTAACACATTCACTTATCACTAAGTGAATGTTTGGTTAAAAACATATGAAAAAATCTTAGTTACGTGGTCATGCAGCTTCTAATATTTTTTACGCCTATCGCTAGTTCCCAAGTTTCATCACTTATACGCTATCCGTAGAACTCACTATACAATTGAGTTATAACGGACGATAAGAAATCTCCTTCTTTAATAACTCATGGGTGAACCCCAACGTGTAGGAGTGTCTAAAGCCCAATATACTTTTAGTTCATATTGGTCACATAAGCTGTTATATCTTCTTTTACTTGTCCTAATCTAAGCATTTCACTATAGTCTCTAATGGGACCTAATAAATCACTTAGGTTTTAATACCTACTTGACAAGACAAATTAACAATATGAGCACAACAACGATATGTAAACAAACTACCTCTAGGATCACGGTAAAAGCGGGTTCAGTTATATAAAAGTTCGATGCATTTGATATTTCGGATGCATTATCGGTAGAACAACTAAATATCTTATCCAATAAGTTCCATTCTCTACATATTTCCATTAGTCTATATTTTATGTTTTCACCCGTATGTTTTTCAGGCATTAACTCAAATGCAATTATTCTTTTTTGAATACACCAATTACGGTCTATCCAATGTGCTGTTACACACATATAAGGCTCTAAATGTGGGGGAGCTGACCAAATGTCGGTTGTTAAGCTAACTCTACCAGTAAAAGATTTAAACATTTGTGCTAATTCATATCGTTTTGATTCATATAATTTAATGGTTCGTCGTTTAAGGGTATTCCTAGGGATTGCTCTATATTGTGGTTGTAAACATTTTCTATTAAAATATTCGTATCTCTGGCTTTCACCGTGGTTAAAAGGCAATTCATCACCAATTACATATTTCGAAAATTCATCAATCATTTCATTACGATTGTATTTAAAAGGCGTACCTCCGGGTCCGCCGGGGAAGTCCGTTGCCCATTGTTGTCCGCTTCCACTTGTGGTCCCGCTGCCACTTGCTGCATGAGTTTCCTTTGTGATTCCATGTTTCTTTGCCAAATGTTTGTTGAAAGATCCCGTACCACCACCTAACACGTATTCACAAAACACAATAAATGAATATTTAATACATTCTAACATTTTTGATGTACAAAATATAAATATCATGTATAAAAACTTAAAAGTATTTACCTTTGGTAAAATTGTAAGAAACCAAGGGCTTTACTCCTTGACTTTCACAAATTTGACAAGTGCATAAGAAAACATCCGGAATGTCGGTTGGTTCTTTTGTAAAATACGACCAAACATGTGAAATAGCTCTACCACTAGGAGGTGGCATTGCCGGAAAAGGTTCTCTTACTGGTACATTTTCATCTAAATATATATATAAAAACATTATTAGAATTTGAAACTATATATAAATAAATAATAATTTAAAATTTAATCAATTTAAAGAATAAGATTACAAAACTAACCGATACTTTGGAAATTGACTCGTTTACCACGAGCTTGTCTTTGTTGTTGTTGTGCTTCTTCAATTGATCTTGTTGATGATTGTCGAGATCTAAGTATCCCGATAGGGGTCGTTGGTTCGTCTTCTTCTTCTTCTTCATCTTCTTCTTGTGTTTCTTTTTCTTGTGTTTCTTCTTCATCTTCAATTTGTATTTCTCTTTCCACCTATTCCGCATACTCATGTAAATCTTGGTCGTATGGCTCGTACCCTTCTGGATAATTCGTTTCATAGTTACTAATCGAAGGTGTTGTTGATATCGATGGAGTTGAAGTGGCCTTTCTTTTGGAGCTAGAAGAACCTCCCAAAGATTTTGCCACTTTAGTGACTTTTTTAGTAGCTTTTTTCAAGAATGAAGACATGATAAAATTGTAATAATAATGTAATGTAATGTAAATATGTAATAAAGAAATTAATAAATGATTAAAAAAATAATTATTTAATTAAGAAATAATTAAAGAATAATTATGTAATTAAGAAATAATTAGAAGACTAATTATGTAATTAAGAGAATAATTGTGTAATTAAGAAATTAAGTAGAGAGAGTAGGAGAAGGGATGAGTTGTGGATTGGAAGGATTGAAAGTGATGGGTATTTATAGGAGGAGGAGTAACGGCTAGTTTGACCCAAAAATAACGGCTAGTTTGACCGGTTCCAAAGAACCGTTGGGCCATTGGAACCGCACGGTTCCGGGTCCGGTTCCTTGGAACCGTTGGGACGGTTGAACCGGACCGGTCCGGGTCACGGTTCTGAGCTGGTCCGGTTCCTTGGAACCGTTGGGGCGGTTGAACCGGTTCGGACCGGGTGAACCGGCCCGCGGTTCTTTGGTCCGGTTCACGCGGTTTTTTCCGGCGGTTCCACGGTTCCGGCAATTTTTTTCCGACGGGTTCACCGTTTCGCGGTTCGGGACCGGTTTGGAACCTGTCGCGAACGTTCCGGTTCCGGTTTCAAGCGGTTCGGGACCGGTTCGGTACCGGGCCAACCCGGACCGTGGCCATCACTAGCTACCATATTCTCGTACCCATACCTCTCTGGAGGCTTCCCAAAATTCGACCGTTTTGGTCGATCATAAGCCAAAGTTGTCTGAACTGGTGATGCTATCGAAGGATCTGGCTGAACAGTTTCTGAATGTAGTTGTTGAACTTTTTCTTTATGTTGTGATTCATCACTCTCATCTTGAGTGACTTGCAGCTCCACCTAATTCTTAGCACTACCATTTTTAGATACAACTACAGACTTCACAATAGGGTTAAACATAGAATTTTCGTCAAAAATTACATTTCTACTAAGTATAACTCTGTTCTCAAATGAAGACTAGATTCTATACCCTTTAAGCCCTTCCTCATAGCCCACAAATATACCCCTCTTCGCTCTTGGTTCTAATTTACCCTCATTTACATTATACTCCCTCCGTTCCTTAAAGAAGTTCCCACTTTCCATTTTGGGGTGTTTCAATTGTTGTTCCTATAAGGAATCTTTCCATTTATATCACATATTTTGGACAAAAATAACCTCACCCACCCTCATTTTAATTAAATTTCTTCTTCTTTGAATTTCCCTGATCCTTACCCCCTGTTGCTACTAACCCAGCAGCCTGATTATCTGTAACACTACCAGTCGCCTTATGGTGCAACTCTCTAGTATGAAGTGATGATCTAACTTCTTCTAGAGTTATAGTATCTTTACTAACAATAAAAGACTGAACAAAATTCTCAAATAACAGTAGTAAAGAAACTAACAGAATTAAGGCTGCATCTTCATCCTCAATTTTAACATCAATATTACGCAATTCTAATAAAATTGTGTTTAATTGATCTAAATGCTCTCGAAGAGACATACCTTCTTGCATTCGCAGACCGAACATACGTTCTTTCAAGATCAACTTATTGGTCAAAGATTTCGTCATATATAGACTTTCGAGTTTCAGCCACAGACCTGATGTCGTTTCCTCCTCTGCAACCTCGGTGATGATGTCGTCGGCGAGACACATCATAATTGTCGAATTCGCCTTTTCCTCCAGAACGGCCATCTTTGCGGATTCAACATTAATTGTCTTCTTTGACAATGGTGCCCACAAGCCTTGTTGCTTTAACAAAGCCCGCATCTTGATCTGCCATAAACTGAAACTATTCCTCCCCGTGAATTTGTCAATCTTCACATTCATCGCAGACATCTTTTTTACCAGAATATATATCCGGCTCTGATACTAGTTTGTTATAACTGATGCAAGAAAGAAAGCATAAAGATTGACAAAATCTAAACACACAGAATTTACGTGGTTCGCCGACAATATGTCGACAACGTCCATAGGCAGGGGAGAAAAAAATTTTATTACTAGAGGAAACTCAAAATACAAATATTGGCTAGGTTACAGAAAATAGGAGTTTATAAATTACTCCTAAATAAAAAACCTTAGCTAAATAGATTATTGGATGATTCAAAACTAATGCCCAAGACTCCTTTTATAAGGAGAAGAATAACAAGCCTTTGTTATTCTTCCGATGTGGGATCATGAAAAATTTAAATCTTTCGATGTGGGATCATGGAAAAACTTCAATCTTCCAATATGGGATTCAATGCATAACCTTACATGGGCCTAGCCCAAGCCTAGGCCCAAGGTCATCGCCCCAGACTCCTAGAACATCCAGCACCACACGAAGGCGGTCCAATGACGTCATTGAGCATCTTAAACTGTCTCTACAAAATAAGAAGGAGAACAACATCGTGAAGAAAATGGAGTTATCCAGGCCATCTTGTTCAGCAATAATTTCAAAGAACAAATTACAATGAAGTGAACGACACTATGGAGGTTCAACAATGGAAAAACACAATGAAAAACAATGCAAAAGAACACAAGTGTTTATGAGGTATCTTGGATACCTCCCCCTCAAATGATGTTTATTATAAATGATTCGACAATGTAAGTATAATAAACTCTCCTTATCTTGAGAACAATCTCTCAAGATCACAAAATACTAAAGCAATGATAGAACACTCTCAAGATCCTTACAATGCTAAAGCCCTCTCAACAAGTGTGTGTTTGTGGTGCACCTTACTCTAAGAATTATACTCCTTTTTATAGTTAAGGTGAGTATGATTCTTAGAGTCTCACATTAATCACCATAAAATCACAATTAACATCACAATAAACTCCCTAATTAACTATGACAATAAACATTACATTAAACAATAAAGTAATGAACCACATTATTGCATAATTAAAACAGAAAACTGCCCGTTGGAGACTCTGACAGGACCGGTCGACCCCCCCGCTCGGTCGAGCGACCTTTGCTCTGGTCGAGCGAGCACTTCAGAAACCTTCTGCTTACTTTCTGACCTATTGCTTGACCCCTATACCTTTGCTCTACCGATCGAGCGACCCATATGCTGGTCAAGCGAAGCCTCTGTCCCTTAATTCTTGTTGCTTTGATCAAGCAACACTTCATCAAACGTTCCAAACTTTAAACTTACGCATCTCGACACATCCTTATCGTTATTCTCCAAAGTACACTCTAAGGCATGTTCGATTAAGTGTTCAAAGTTAACGTCATAGTCAAGAATATTGTTACTTGCTTTAATAATCTCCCCCTCAAGTGCAATATTCTTACCATCCTTAAATGTGACTCTCTTTGATCCAAACACACCATCAACACTTTTGTGGCCTAGGCTACCACACCCAACTTGTAACTAATATAAGTTCCTCTTACTCCTAATACCCTTCATGAGCACAAGGCTTCCTCTAATGACTTTCAAAACCCCTTCACTTGCTTTGAAAGTGCATTCTTTACTCTCAAGTCTACCTAATGATATTATGTTCCTCTCAAACTTAGGTACATATCTCACATCACCGAGTTTTCTTTTGACACCTCCAAGAGTCTCATTTAAAACTTCTCCAATACCTTCTAGTTTCACCTTCTCATCATTTGGTAAAGTAATAAGGCCATTATCCCCATAACTAAGCTTAGTAAATTTTTCCTTCTCACAACAAATATGGAATGAGCAACCGGAGTCCATTACTCATTCCTTACTATGAACCACTCCCCCATCAACTAATAGAGCCCCATCATAGTCATCATCACTACCAATGCCTAGAGCGGCGTTCCCGCTACCCTCATTGTCATTTTTCTCATCGCTTAAGCTTTTCATTCTCTTAACGTCTTCCTTAAATTCCTTGCACATCATTTGTATGTGCCCCTTCTTCTTACAATAGTAACACTCTTTGTCACTATGGTCACCACTCCCTTGAGACTTAACCCTTCCTTGATATCCCTTGTCCTTGGTTCTGCCCCTATTAGAACCCTCACTATACAAGTCATCCCCAACATTCTTCTTCTCTCCCCCCTCTCTTCTCACTATGAACATATCATTCTCTCTCAACGCCGCCAATGCTTGATCAAGAGTAATAGAGTCCCTACCTATGAGCAATGTTTGAACTATGTTTCTATAGTCCTTGGGAAGTGAGGCCAAGAGTAGTAAGGCTTGCTTCGGTCAACTTTTCATCCGCATTTAACAATTGGCACATCAACTTGTTAAATGTGTTTAGGTGGTCTTGCATCGATGTGTCCTTATCCTCCATGAGTTGATACAATTTCCACCTCAAGCAAAGTTTGTTAGTTAGGGATTTGGAAGCATACACCGCTTGTAATTTTTCCAACAACTCACCGGGATTAGTCTCTTTCAAGTGGTTATACTTGATTTCGGGTGTAATGGCAAGTCGGATTGTGCTTACCGCCTTCTTGTGAATTTGTGTCCATTTTGCCCCCTCAATATGATTTGGCCTCTCTTTCAACAAAGCATCATCGATGCCTTGTTGTACCAAGTAGTCCTCTACGGAGCTTTTCCATATTGCAAAGTTGATTTTTCCATCAAACAATTGAATACAAAATTTCCCCTCACTCATTGTGTTTGTTCTTGTTCTTTTAACCTCACTTTCACACCCCCAAATGGCCCAAATGATCTCCCCGCTCTGATAACAATTGAAATGAACGACACTATAGAGGTTCAACAATGGAAAAACACAATGAAAAACAGGCAAAAAAACACAAGTGTTTATGAGGTATCTTGGATACTCCCCCTCAAATGATGTTTATTATAAATGATTCAACAATACAAGTATAATAAACTCTCCCTATCTTGAGAATAATCTCTCAAGATCACAAAATACTAAAGCAATGATAGAACACTCTCAAGTTTCTTACAATGCTAAAGCTCTCTCAACAAGTGTGTGTTTGAGGTGCACCTTACTCTAAGAATTATACTCCCTTTTATAGTTGAAGGTGAGTATGATTCTTAGAGTCTCACATTAATCACCATAAACTCAAAATTAATATCACAATAAACTCCCTAATTAACTATGACAATAAACAATAGAGTAATGAACCACATTATTGCATAATTAAAACAGAAAACTGCCCATTGGAGACTCTGACAAGACCGCTCGACCCCCCGCTCGGTCGAGCGATCTTTGCTCTGGTCGAGCGAGCACTTCATAAACCTTCTGCTTACTTTCTAACCTGTTGCTTGACCCCTATACCTTTTCTCGACCAGTCGAGCGACCCATATGCCGGTCGAGCGAAGCCTCTGTCCCTTAAGTCTTGTTGCTTTGATCAAGCAACACTTCATCAAACATTTCAAACTTTAAACTTACGCATCTCGACACATCCTTATCGTTATTCTCCAAAGTACACTCTAAGGCATGTTCGATTAAGTGTTCAAAGTTAACGTCATAGTCAAGAATATTATTACTTGCTTTTAACATACAATATGATTAAGAAGAGGTGAATAAGAGTCGTAGATATTATGGTAGGAAAATTATGAAACAAGTGAAGGAAAGTGTGATGAGAATAATGGTGTATCAAGAGAAGTACATAGAAGGGATCAACATCTTTTATCATCTTCAACAATTAAAAAACCAAAAAAAATTAAGAAAGAATTGTGATGAGAATAATAATGTTAGTTTGCAGCAGAAAATGGTGGTTGTTCAAGATAAATCTAGTGAAATTTACAAGGATTTGAGCATAAAGAAGATGGGTTTGAATGATTCAATAAGGAATAAAAAAAGATGAACAGTATATTCATGATTTAATTAAGAATAAGAAGAGTAAGGTGAAGAACAAAATGTTATCTAGTAATTATCTTATTCATGGTGGTACAGTTCCTTCAGTTGTCACTCTCAACAAGAATCCATCTCCTACTAAATTACTTGGCAAATTAGAGGTAATTGTACTTTTAGGTCCTTGAATTTTAGTTATTTCCTTTGGTGAATTAGTATTGATTATAATTTATTTTTATGAATAAGTTGTTTTGAACAAGCTACTTATAGCAGCGAGTTTAAAATTCGCTGGTCAAACCAGTTAATATAATCAGCTAGTCAAATCAGTTTATATGATCAGCTTCCTGCTATCAGCTCCGTTGTTTGCCAAACACCCTCTATACTTCTTTCGTTCAATAATACCTGCACTTATTACTTTTTTGGTTGTTTTATGCTACTTAAACTTTTTACATTGTTAGCAAAAAGCAGGTCAATAATTCTCTATTTTATCTTTATTTTATAGTTATTCATCACATCATTTATTTTTAATCTATTATCTATATCAAGTAAAATAGACAAAAAGGCATTAAAAGTGTCTTTTCTAAATTTTTGTGTCACCATACAAAAGTGTAAGTAATTCAGAACGAGAAAATAACTTTTACTAATTCAACTTAAAAGTCCATTATTTTTTCCATCTACTTAAAAGTTAATAATCAAAAATCAATATAAAACAATTTAAAAGTTATGTGTCAAACATATCTTCTTTTTAAATCTTAGGCTATATTTTATAGAAAAATTATTAAGAATAAAACCTTTGAATGATTTTCTTATAATAATCTCACTTATTGATTAATCAAAAATAATTCCAACATTAGGGGGTATTTGCCTAGAGTAAACTTAGGTAACCCGTTGACCTGCTATAGCAAGTTTTATTTTTTAAAAAATAAGATAAATTAAAATCAAATGTCGAAAAAAATATTTTAAAATGTTAAAAAAAATTCTAATTGTTGTTATTATTCAAAATTTTTTTATGTAAGTCTTCAAAATGTTTCTCTAATCTTACATTAATTTTCAATTTACATATTTGGTAAATCATCTACTATAGCAGGTCAATGGGTAAGCTAGGTTTACTCTAGGTAAATACCACCGTAAATTGGAATTATTCATGGTTAATTAATACGTAACATTATTGTAAAAAATCATAAAAAGTTTGGATTATACTGGGTAATTAGTCAACAATTGTTTTTACTTATAAAACTAAAATAAATTTAATTATAGGGAATTTCGTCAAATGTTCGGTTTCCAAACACCAGCGTAGGAAGAATCACAGCTGAAACCACAACCACAAGCAGGAAACGGATAAATGAAGTGATGCATCACGTACCGGCCGACCGTTGGAGGAACAGGAAGGATGCAATCAGGCCTGGTTCTGGGCCCATTCCGGGTAGCCGACTGCCTAGGGCCCCCAGAAATAAGGGGCCTCAAATATTAAATAGTGGTATTAGAAATACAAAATGTAGTCGGAAGAGTTGGCAGAAGACTCATGTGTTTTATAAAGAGGCCTGGGATCAAGTCTTACCAATGACAAAATTTTTTTTTTAGAAAATAAATTATGGTGGGTCCCACCAATAAATCACACCCAACTTTTTTTGGTAATGTACTGGAGTATGGTCACGCCAGTCATGCTTCATCTTCTTCCCTCTAAGGCTCTAACCTTTCCACTTCTCCATAACTCCATTAATTTCTCCATTTTACAAAATAATTTTTTCTTGGATAAATCAACTTTATTTAAGATGGAGAATTTTATTCATATCTCCAATTTTATAACTGATTTCTTTATGAAATCATTTTTTAAACCATTTAAATTACTTTATAACTCCATTTATTTGTTAAGATTTACGATTTCAAGAAAAAATTACATCATATCTTCAACTAAAGCCCCTTGATGCAACACCCAACTCTTTAATGGAGTTTCAGTATATCTCTAGAATACTAAAATGCATTGAATTGAAAGAGATACACCTATTTCTTTTATGACACCTTATCCATTAGACGACACATCAATTTACCATCATTTAATTAGAAGCTACCCATTATCCTACAACAACTCATAAATTTCTTCCAATTAATAGAGGTATATTGAAGAAATGTTAGCTGATAGGAGTATATTGAAACCTTTTGTTAAACATCACTATTCACTATCATCATCTTGATCATGTTGATAAGAAGAATCATCAACAGCTTAATGGGTTTCAATTAGTGAAGATATTATGCTCAAAAATCAGAATTCAAGATATTGATGCATTAATTGAGGAAGTCAGGAATATGTTAAACTTTGAAGGAGTAAACAATTTGATTGATTATCAAGATAAGTATGAAGATATTGTTTCAGCAATTCAACAAGAAATTATGGGCTCTTTAGTCCAACAAATTTGCGTGCAATGGTTAAAATCTGAAGAATAAAGTAGAAATTAAGGTTTAAGGTTTAGGAATACTGATTGTATTGATTTGAATACATGAGTTGAATATATAAAAGGATATTTTGCCTAAATAAGAACTAAGACTAATATATGTAAAAAAGGAACAAAAAGACATACTAATTATATCTATGTAAATTTATATTTTCCTAAGAGCAGTACCATTCAAGAAGACTCATTATAACTATTATTAGGAATGATTAGAATTATATTTAAATGATACTAAACAATAATTGTTTAGACTTTTGGATACTAGAATTTTTTCCCTTGTTCTTTTTGGAATTCATGTATACTAGGGATTTACCCGTGCCAAGCACGAAATCATAAGTATTTTTTTGCATAAAAGTACTCCTTTCGTTCCTTAAAGAAGTTCTCACTTTTCATTTTGGGGTGTTTCAATTGTTGTTCCCATAAGGAATCTTTCCATTTATATCACAAATTTTGGACAAAAATAACCCCACCCATCCTCATTTTAATATTTTAATAATGATTATGGGCCCACATATCTTCCACTAATTCCATTTTAACATTTTTATATTCCTTATGGTCTCCACATATTTCCCACTAACTTCATAAAAATATTTTTTAATTAGTTGTGGTCTCCATATTTTTTCCACTAACTTTCTTTAAATACCTTTTTAATATTTGTGGTCCCCACTTTTCCTCCATTATATTTATTATTCAATAAAATAATATCTCCACTATATAAAAGATTCCACTTTTCTTAATTCCCGTGAACATTCCCTATGGGAACATCAATAGGGAACAAAGGGAGTGTTAGATTACTAAAAAGTACTTCATATACTCCATATGTTTTCATTTATTCTTCTCATTCACTTTTTTGCACTGATCTTTATGCAAACTTAAAAGTTCAATAATTTTAATTGTGAGGTTCTAATATTCTAAAAATGTAATATTTAGAAAATATATATAGACGAATTTATCAAGATCTTACATAAATATGTTTTTTCATATAGATCAATGAAAAATTTTACTTTGAGTTTGACACTGAAATTCGTAAATTCTATTGAGAAGAACATATGAAAACATAGGAAACACATCTACTTAATAATTAAAAAAGAGCTTATATTACTAATATAAACTTAAATTTTCTTCTGACAAATAAACGTTTTAGACTTTTGTTTTTCTTCTTAGAGCGCGTACTGGTGTTCTTGTTCTCTTGCTTTTTCTCGTTTCTCGTTTCTTGCTTCTTTTCTATTATTGGCATTAACGTTTTTAAGTTTCATAATTGTTTTTAGCTTGTTTTATGTATCTATATGCGTTTTATTAATCTCTCACGTGGCAGGAACATATCTTCATCTTTCTCGAGTCGTGGGACTCTTTTTGACCGTGCTCTTCTTTAAGGGTTTAAGTTGCCGCCGTTCTTCCCTCCCCAAACCCTGTGCATAGTCATCTATGAGCGGGATACAATGGGTAGGATGATGATGATGATATTTTGTTATATATGTATATATATATTTATTATGTTTATTGTATAACTTTTGTTTTATATATTCACATTTTATATTGTTTGTATTTTTAAACATATAAAAAAGAAAAATAATTCCTAAAGTTGGTTCGCTGTTAGTAAAAACGAACAAAGAAGACTAGTCAAAAAAGTCAAAGTCTTTGTTCGTCGTTACTAACAGCGAACAAAGAATTTGACTTTTTTTTACCGGTTTTTGAAGAGCGAACAACAATAAACCTCACGTCAAGAATGTTATATATTTTTGCTTATTTTGTTGAAATTTTCATGCTCATTGTGCCATTTCGAGCAACTTCGATGATCTCCACAGGCCCATAATTCCAGTTAAGATCACTGAAGGACGTATGATGGGCTTTCGTAGATAGATGAATTGATGGGTGAAGAGCAATGAATCATTTTGTTTCCATACAAAGAATAACAAATATAAATATAGACAAATGATGCCACATATATTACGAAAACGACACAATACTACAACAAAACAAGCTAAAGAGTTAGCTTTAAAATGACAATTCCTCTGTTAAGTCTCAAGTAGGAAGAACCTACACACTGAAACCGAAAACGCTACAGATACAAAAAGGATTAATATTGATTAGTATCCCTCAATGGGAAAACTATGAGCCTATAGCTACACAAGATACATGAAATTACTTGGAAAAAGATTTTGCCTACATTTTCGGATCAGTTTTGTCGTAAGGCTTCAAGGACTTCATCTCGTGTTGGTAAACCAGGAATGGCTCCTCTCTTTGTAACTGTAACAGCACCACAAGCATTTGCAAACTGTAAAGCTTCCCTTAATCGCTTTTCATCCTGCACGAAAGAGACAATAAATCTGATTTTAACTTTTTGAAGGAAAAAACGGAAAACAGAGGTATGACAGCCAACAAGTAAAACCGAGGAGAAGTCTCTTAGCTTAGTCCAAAACAATTTCATACATAAGACAAGTAAAACTGGGTGGCTTGAGTGTGAACCAATTTTAGAGAAAGAAATCAATTAATAAAAAGAGAAGGGAGTATCAGGCAGTGCAAAATCAAGCGATAGTCCAGTAGGGAGAATAACACGACAGCAAATGAATCGCTAGACAATGCAGAAGTTAATGTGCTTAGCCCTAAAGGATCCTTGCTTTTTCATCAGGGAGTGGGGATCCTCAAGGAGGAATAGTAGACGGTAGACCTGTCTATGTTCTAATAGAACGAAAAAAATTACCATAAATACTACACATTTCAACTTTATCTACAAGAATACCACTTAATGATTAACCATGAATAATACGAACTTTAAGGTGTGTTTACCACTAACATCCTTAGCTTGTTAGCAATCTACAATTGTAGTACAGCCTCCTCTCATTTTTTACCTTAACCCTCCATTACAACATTATACAACTCCTATTGATGCAAATTCTCTTTTTCAGTTCCAATAAAAAATCTTTCCTTAGCTTCATTTTTTCCCCTCTCAATCCAGAAGTTTAATTGCAAGAAAATATCCAAGATTTGTCATAATTCAATTGATATTGTTACCTAATTCTATCCCTCAGCAATCGCCACTCAATGCTCCCATACCAAAACTTCACAGCTTGATTCGCAACCACATTCAATAGCAAGCCACCTAATTCTAATCCTCCAATAACATTATCCTCAACATAAAATCAGGGCTTCGCGAAGCAATAATTGATTCTCTCCCATAATCATCATGTCTTCTAAATGGGAAATGTCAGGTGGCTGGTTGAGAGAGAAGTTGGCTAGATTAATCTTTCTGTACTAGAAATATCAATTGAGCAGAAAATTATGTTTGTAATTTCATATTGTTGTTATGAGTGTTTCACCGAAGTTGCTCAAATAAAAGTTTATAATCGCATTTTTTGTCTAAAATCTAAAGTAAGAGACATATTTTGCTGTGGTGGTTTGGATGGCGGTGTTGATGGTGGAAGTGATGGGGTTGCCGCCGTCAGGGAAGAGGTGAGGCAATTCGGTGGGGTGGAGTGGGGAGAAGGGATGGGGTGAGGTTGGGGTGGTGAACCGGTGAGGGAGGTGAGGGGTAGGATTGGTTTTTCATTATAAATTTAAATTATATTTTTTTGGGCAAAAAAGACCTGTTTTATAGGATAATAGTAAATTTGGATTGGATGCTAGTGTAAAACATATAAAATTCATATTATTCATATTTAATCAATAGTTGGTATTGTGGTTTTTTTTTTTTTTTTTTTTTTTTTTTTGGGAAATGGTATTGTGGTTGAAATAAAGTAAAAAGTTGTATTGTTCGTAGTAATTTTTCCTAAAAATAAAAGCTCATGCAATTCTGCTCAAGTAAAAAGAATTGTGAAAGGAAATTTGTGTTGTTAAAATATTCTAGATGATATGATATTTCTAGCAATCCCATGAGTTTCATATTACAGCTATGACATGCATTGCAGAGTTATAGCTGTCTTCATATAAATAATGGCTTGCTAAATTGCTAGAAATATTCTGCGATACATTACCTTGAATAAGTTCAAGTCGGAAGCTAAATTGCTTAGAACACCTCCCACAAATGCATCACCCGCACCAGTTGTATCCACAGCTTTTACTTTTACGCCAGAAACCTTACCCTTAAAATTCTGCAAATAGTGGCAAGTATCTCATTAAGCTCAAAGATAGGTAACTGTGTTACCAAGCAAGAACAGATCTCAAGATGTCGGGTCAAAAATGGAAACCATATATGCCAATTGCCATAGATACTATAAGATAGACATGCTTATTTACCCGAGTATAGTATCTGCAGCCATTTGAGCCTTCGGTCACAATCAAGAGTTTGAGATTTGGATGAAAGAGCTTCATCACCACGTCATCATCATATGGATCCTCACCTCTGGTCAAGAATGCTATTTCATCTTCACTTACCTGCCGCAACAATGAAAGCGCTATAAGTCATGATCGTCAACCATATTCCATAGCCACATCCAAGTCATCATTTCACCTCATGTGATGCTCAAGATGATCCGTCGAAGAACTTTACCTTAATCATATCAGCTTGATCCCATATGCTCATTATGCCATCCCGAGCAGCTTCTTCTGATGGCCATAACTGCTTACGCAAATTTGGATCATAGGACAGAAAACCACCAGCTTCCTTCACAATTTTCATGGCAGCAAGATGCGCTGACCTGCAAGGATCTACGATCAAACTAATTGAGCCATAGTGAAAGATCCTTGCCTACATCAAAGTTTACGCTCATAGTTAGACTTTTCCTCTTCTACAGCCAATGAAAATGACAGCAAGTCTTGGGAAAAATGAAAAATATCACAAACCTTTTGAAGCAGGTTTTTGTCAAGCTCAGATTCTTGCAAGAGCATATCAGCACTGGGGTTTCGGAAAAAGAGAAATTCACGCTCTCCATCGGCTCTTAGAGTAACAAAAGCCAATGCTGTCCTCGCCTCAGGGTCGAATCTCATGCCTGAATTGTCCACTTTATTTTGCTTCAAAATGTCAGCTAACATGAATCCAAATTCATCCTTCCCCACCTGATATAAAATTCATTTTTTAAGCAGAAATCATTAAATTTTGCTTCATTGGCATTGTTTTTGTTCGTTTACGTACCAGACAAAATTGAAAAAATCCCATAACAATCAGAATGCAATAAAACAAGTAGGGCAACATTTTTGCAAATAATAATGGGATTTTTGGAACCAAGCAACCAACAGGGGTATTAAGTATTTCAAATTACCCATCTTTTCCTTCTGAGAAATTCATGAAGCTATGTTTCAATTATGAGTCTCCTTCCATGAAACAAATATCATAAGAAAACGTTAAAATTATCTCCTACGCCTCGAAAAATACTAATACACACAAAAATTCAGATTTAAAAATTCAACAACCAAGTGCACTCTTAATAACAACGAAAGCATTTACGAAAGTTAAATCAATGAGCTGGTGTCCAATTATCGACTTCAAGCAGATTCTAGATCTAACAATGAGGCTCATATGCACAACCTATACTATCATATTTACACTAATCCAGGGTTCATTAGTAGCATGATGAGAAAAACAAAGTAGTCTACCTTCCCAACGAAAGCCGATGAACCTCCTAACCGTGAGATTCCAACAGCAACATTGGCAGGAGCACCACCAGCAGCTTTTGCAAATGCAGGAGCTTCAGCAAGTGAAACACTGCTAACCGTGGGCACGAAATCAATCAGCATCTCCCCAAAACAAACAACCAATGATTCATCATGCTTCACTTTCCCATTTGTTTTAGCATGAGAATCATCCTGCTTCATTTTGCCATTTGTTTCTACAACACAAATGAAATGCTCATCAATAAACAATCAACATACACAATAATATGTGATTAAAAACCACTTTGTATCCCAAAAACCAATTCAACTCCTAATCTTAGATTAATTAACATTAATACCCAGTTATTATATCCATAATAAGAAATTAATAATTTTGAACTTTATTGATCAATCAATCTCAAACTCAAAAATACATCCACCTTCCACAACAAGATCTTTTCTTTTTTTCAAACTACTAAATATTTTTTCTATAAGTATGCACCGACTCAAAATGCATCAGATCAATCAATAAGCCGTACTGCTAATTACAGTAAACTTGACAATGATCTGATCCCAAACAAAATTGAAAATACAAGAAATCAACAAGTATAAAAACAACCCAATACACCAAAGCAACAAAATTTTTATGAACAACAATCAAAATCATTATCATTATATTAGAAAAACATGCAAAGATATTTAACAAAAATAACATACTTATATGACCCATAAAGTAAAATCCAATTGAAATTTACTAAACTGCACAACAATCTAAAACAAACCCATTAAACTAATGAACAAAAAAAAAGACCCAAAAGAAAAAAAAGATGAATAACCTGAAGTATGAGCCATGAAAGATTGTTCAATCTATGGAAATTAAAGAGAATTGGTTGAAGAAAATAGAAAGAAGATGAAAGTACGTTGATGGTATATGAAAAAGGAGACAAAAGAGAGAGAAAGAAGGGAAAATGACGCAAGGTTGTTGGATCTTGGAGAGATCTAAAGGTATGAAAATATGTGTATCATGATTATGATTCATGAAATGTTTTATTGTGTAGCAATTGATAATTAGATAAAGTTTAAGTATAATTAGTTTGGTTGTGTTTTATTTTAATTTGTTTTATTTGAGGTAGGAGTAAATTGCTGACCAAGAAAGGCAGCTGCGTGAGCTTATTGAATACAATGGAAATTGCACCATGTAATTTTTGAGTTAAATCCTATCCAATTTGTTGTTTTTGTTGATAATGATTTATGATCAAAAACTTTAACAAACCTAGAAGCTTACGGGTCATTTCTAAAAGTTTAACAAACCTCACGAATTCTAAAAGTATTTTAACAATTATAGAAAAATGATTAAATAAAAATGAAGGTCTTATATCATACATTACAATTAAAAAATTGAAATATTTCACTCGTCATTTCATATAACCGATAGAATAATATTAATAGAATAATCTTTGATAGTATAATATATTTAGAATATTTTGTGAATATTTTGATTTTAATAAATGTCTTGTAATAATATTGTTTCTTAAACCATAGGATCCTCTTTGTATTTATTCTCATTCAATTAATGAGAAATCAAGCAATAAGTCATTTCTATTATGGTATCAAAAGCATAGGTTTTTTTATCCTCCTCTTACTCCTCCCTTCTATTGCCGCCTACGACCATCATTGGTGGCTGCCGCTCACTTTGCCTTCTTTTTTCTCTCTATTTTTTCTCCCTTTTTCTCATGGCTTCCTCAAATATTCACCCGGCTACTTTGTTTTCGAATATCAAAAATTGTATCCCAATCCAACTTGATAAAGAAGGTGTTCATTGTAACACATGGTCTACTCTTTTTCAAGTACATAGTAGTGCTCATCTTGTTCTTGATCACATAATTCCCGATGAATCTTCTAAGGCAACCGAAACATATAATTCTGAATGGAAACATCTTGATGACATCGTTCACACATGGATTTATAGCACTATTTGTCCCACTCTTCTTACTTCAATTGTTCAACCTAAAGATAGTGCTCGTGATGCTTGGGATCGTCTTGAGAAAACTTTTTACAATAACAAAACCTCCTGCACTATCCATCTTGAAGCCCAATTTAATGATCTTTCCTTTGTCCAATTCTCCAATGTGAAAAGCTATTGCAATGAACTCAAGAAAATTGCCACCACTCTTAATAATCTTGGTACCACCATCACCGACAACCGCTTAGCTCTTCAAGTCATCCAAGGCTTAAAATCCGAATATCGTACTTTTCAATCTTTAGTTTAACATATGGATTCGGTTCCTTCTTTTGATTCCCTTCGCTCCATGCTTGAATTGGAAGAGCACTCTCACAAGAAAGACCAATCCTCTACCTAAGACTTGGCTCTCATCAATGCTTCTAACTCAACTACATATGAGAAAGTGGAAAATTTTAGCTCTAAACCCTACTCCGCATCTCGTGGTGGTCGTCGACCACCCCTCGTGGCGGTCGGACCCACTGCCACTACCAGCCAGCCGGAAGACAACCTGGCCGTGTGTATGGGCACCAACAACCATATCCTGGTTCAGCTTATGGGGGTTGGTTTGGGCATCCGAAATTCAATGGACCAAGTCAATACTCTTTCCCTCAACATCATTAGGCCTCAGGTAATAATTGGGCCCAACCTCCATACCCTCTTCCTACACACTCATGGACTCCTTCTCCAAATCAGTCCAATTCACATTCTGGTCAAGGTATTCTTGGGCCACGTCCTGCACAAGGTTATTGTACCGGCTCTTCTTTATGTATGGGGTATTTTCCTACCGATCTCGATCAAGCGATTCATACTCTTTCTCTCACTTCCCCGGATGAGCAATACTATATGGACACCGGTGCGACATCTCATATGAGTAACTTTAAAGGTACTTTAATGCATTATTCTCCTTTAAAGCATCATCTTAACAATTCTATTATTGTTGGTAATGGTCATATGATTCCCGTTCTTGGTCACAGACATGTTTCTCTCCCTTCCCTTAACCATTAAAAATTTTATTTATGTTCGAAATTCACTCGTGATAATATGGTTTCTGTTGAGTTTGATCCTTATGATTTTTTTGTGAAGGAATTGAACACCGGGAAAATAATTCTGAGGTCAAATAGCACTGATGATCTTTATCCGTTCAAATCGACACATGGAGCCTCATCTTCATCTTCTCCTTCATCAGCTTTTTCATCTTTATCATTTAGTGTTTAGCATAATTGTTTGGGTCATTCGTGCAAAGTTGTTTTAGATTTTTGTATTCCGCTTGTTTAATCCAATGTAATAAAACTTCGTCTTTTGTTTGTCATTCTTGTTCTTTGCGCAAACATATTAAACTTCCTTTTCGTACTTCTATGAATGTTAACTCTCGTCCTTTTGAAATAATAAATAGTGATTTATGGACTTCTCCTGTTGCAAACCCCTTGGGGTACAAATACAATGTTCCTTTTCTTGTTGATTATACAAATTTTTTGTGGACATTTCCGTTATTTCGTAAATCTGATGGATCATTTGAGCGCTATAAGGCGCGTCTTGTTGGTGATGGTAAATCTCAACGGGAGAGCATTGATTGTGATGAAACTTTTAGCTCCGCGGTCAAACCCACAACTATTCGTACTGTTTTAAGTATCGCTCTTTCTAAGTCATGGTCTATTCATCAGCTTGATGTTAAGAATACATTTTTTCATGGTAACTTAAATGAAACTGTTTATATGCATCAACCTCTTGGTTTCTGTGATCATGTTCATCCTGATTATGTATGTCTTCTTCGCAAGTCTTTATGGTCTTAAATAGGCTCCTCGGGCCTGGTATCAGTGATTTGCAGACTATGTGACTAATATTGGCTTTTCTAATAGTATCTCTGATAACACACATTTTTGTTTACTATCATGGGTCCGATGTTGCTTATCAGCTTTTGTATGTGGATGATATTGTTCTTACTACTTCGTCTGACTCTCTTTGTCAGTCCATTATGGACAAATTAAGTTTTGAATTTGCTATGAAGGACTTCGGTCCTCTCAGTTAGTTCTTGCGTATTACCGTTTCTCAGTGAAATTCTTGAGAAAGCCAACATGTCTCAATGCAAACCGGCTCCTAATCCTGTCAATACTTCAGGTATACTCAATGCTAATGCATGTTCTCTTTATGATGATCCTACTTTATACCGAAGTCTTGTTATGGCACTAAAGTTTCTTACATTCACTCGTCCAGATATTTCTTATGCGGTTCAGCAAGTGTCTTTTTATGCATGCTCCTCGAGTAGCTCATATGGCTGCTCTTCATCGCATACTTCGTTACATCAGAGGTGCTCTTGATTATGGCTTACAGTTGTATCCTTCCACCATTTCTTCTCTTATTTCTTATACGGATGCTGATTGGGGTGGCTGTTCTGACACCCGTCGTTCTACTTCCGGCTACTGCATTTTTTTGGGTGATAACTTGGTATCTTGGTCTGCCAAACGTCAACCCACGGTTTCCAAATCTAGGGTTGAGGCAGAATATCGTGGTGTTGCAAATGTCGTATCGGAAACTTGTTGGCTTCGTAACTTACTTCTTGAGCTCCGTTGTCCCATTCTTACTGCTACCCTTGTTTATTGTGACAATGTTAGTGTTGTGTATCTGTCGGGCAATCCAATTCATCATCAAAGGACCAAACACATAGAGATGGATATTCATTTTGTTCGTGAGAAAGTCAATCGTGGTGAAATTCGAGTTCTTCATATACCATCTCGTTTTCAAATTGCTGATATCTTTACTAAATGTCTTTCCCAGATTCTATTCGATGAATTTCGATCAATTCTAAGCGTCTACAAACCTCCTAATTCGACTATGGGGGTGTGATAGAATAATATTAATAGAATAATCTTTGATGGCATAATATATTTAGAATATTTTGTGAATATATATTTAGATTTTAGTAAATATCTTGTAATTATATTGTTTCCTAGACCATTGGATCCTCTTTGTATTTATTCCCATTCAATTAATGAGAAATTAAGCAACAAATTAATAACCCCACTTGATGGAGGGATTCTATGGGTTGATGTTGGCTGATGATTCAAATGAAGTTGATCGATCTATTTTTTTAGACCTCGTAAAATAAATGAAAACAATTTAATTACCTTTTTCAAAAACTTGAATAAAATGAATGATTATGTGTTTGATTGACCTATTTAGATAATTTATTGATTCAAGTTTATCAGTTACTGTAATTTATCATTTTTATAAACTAAATTATTTGAATATTTTTATAAAATTAATCAGTTAGATATTCACAAAAAATAAATTTGAATATTAAATTGGACTATAGAATAGTTAGATATTCACAAATAATAAATTTGAATATGCAAAAATAAAAAATTTGAGTAAAAAATTAATTACTTGATGGAGGGATTCTATGGGGATGTATCAAGGTAGTGTACATATACCTCATGGATCTGGTATGTCGGCTTGCACATCCACTCACTCAATTGATACTTTACATGGCATAGCCTCTTCAATGCCAGGCTAGCCATTATAGGAGCATTAAATAACATCCAGTCAGCACCTTTTGTATAGACTTCATGGACCCATTTAACCCAGAGGGACTCCTGCATTGAGTTGATATGCTAGGCAAGCTTACCCACAAACACCAGGTTCCAAACATCCATGTTCCAAATCGCTAGACCACCACAACTCTTCGGTTGACATACTTTAGACTAGCTCATATTACCCCCAGAGCTCTTAGTCATATCACCATGCCATAAAAAAGACCTGCAAATACTATTCACCTTCCTAATAAT
>CM033463.1:15121363-15273863 GCA_019425755.1 Amaranthus cruentus
CATGTTTATATCACGGAAGGAGAACCCCGAACAAGAAATTTGAGGGATAAAGGTAATGATCCTCGGTTTAATAGAAATAGAAAGGACATCTTCTATGCAATCAGAGATGAACTCCCAATTCCACCTCCCTCTAGAACTTCTTCTGATCGTCGCAATTACAATGTATGGTGTGATTACCACAAGGAATATGGACACACCTTGTCACAATGCAGAGAACTTAAACGCATTCTACACCAACTTGCCGACGAAGGGAAACTGGGAAGGTTCTTGAATCGGAAGGAGTACGGCTCTCGCAGTGACAATGAGAGAAGGCCATACCGTCCGAGGCATAACTTTCCTAGAGATGAAGAAAGGAAAGACAACTCCAATATCATCAATATGATAATAGGTGGTTTCTTTGAAGACTACCCTACTCTCAAAGCGGCGAAAGATAGTGTCCATACTTTACTCAATGGGCCCCTAAAATCAACTTTGGGAGGCCCTATGATGAAGTTTGACGCTACTATCTCCCAGCCCCTACAACAACTTCTTACTGACCAGTTAGTAGTCACAATCAAAATAGGCCAAATGAAAGTTAAACGAGTGCTCGTTGATACTGGAAGCACAACTGATCTCATCACCATGGATTGCCTTAGACAGATGAAGTTTGAAAAAAAACATCTACTTGCTATTGATAAACCCCTCATTGGCTTTGGAGGTAACCAAGTTTTACCCCTAGGAACAATCATACTTCCAGTTTGTGTTGGGGAAAACGATAGTTGCAAAACAATGTCGATTCGCTTCACGGTGGTCGACCTAAAATTTTCCTATAATGCTATCATGGGACTCCCTCTCATTAACAAGTTAAAAGCGATTATTTCTCCACATCAACTCTTGCTACAATTTGAGAAAGATGATGGAAAAGTGGGAATCCTGAAGGGAGATCAGAAGGCAGCTCGTCAATGCCTTATCAATACTTTAAAGCATGATGGTGCTCCTGGAGTATCTCCGAAGATTCAAAAGGGAAGAAACAGTAATGTTCATGAGAGGGAGAACATCTAAAGTAATACTTCACTTCATCCAATCATCAGTTATCAGGGATCATTATGATTTCCAAATTGTTTGTTTCATTCGAATAGTCGCATCATCAAGATACTCAGTTTTCAATTAGGTGTTTATTTACCAAGTACTGAATTCATTAGTTTTCTAAATTATTTATGTCTTTTGAATTCCCATATCATCATGATACTTCTACGTTTAGTAAAAGTTTGATCTAATTTCCGTACCAACATGATACTTCCATTTTCAGTTGAGGTTTGATTTAACTTCTGTATCATCATGATACTTCGCATTTTGGGTTGTAAACCTTGTCATATTCGCACTTTCAAAGGAAATTCAACTCCTTATCATAAGTCCCGGGTGACTGAAGGCTGGGCAAAATAACTTAAATTTTCATTGGAATCACCTCGTTTGATTCATCATAAGTCCCGGGTGATTGACGGCTGGGCAAAGCGGACCTGTGTCCGATCTGAGTATTCATCAGTTCTTTCAAAGGGTTCACATAGTATGATTCCTTATCATGAAGTCCTAGGTGATTGACTGCTAGGCCGAATCATCATTTCAGGCTCAAATGGCGAACATCATTATATATAATTTATGTCGCTTCCATCAAGTATGAGCCTACCGAGGTATGATTATTTCTTCGCAAAATTTTCTAAGTACTCCAACTTGTCCGAGACATAAAATATGTTCCGGGACATCATATATTTCTGTGGCTTCATTAGCCCTTGATATGTAAGTCGAATATCATCTGAATCATAAGTTGTCCGCAACTTCCATAAGTCGGACCCTTTTTGTAAGTATAAGCTTGAAATGAGGCTTAGTTTGTCTAAGTATGAGACATCCAAGCCATGTAAATGCCGCGGCATGTGAATACCAAGACATGGTAATTCCGTTGCATATAAAAGTCCGACTTCTTTCAGAGTCCCTTAATGACAAGAAATTATTCTAAGTGTTTTTCCTTGTCCGCCTCACAAGAAGAAATGTGATTCGGACCCTATTTTAGCCCAAGAATGGGATCTTGGGGCTAAAAAATTCTAAGTGTTTTCCCTTGATCATCCTTGTCCGCGACACCGCTACAGGCATTTTTTGTCAACATCCGAGGCTCAACTGACTTTAAGGCTGAGGCAATGCCGCTAAGCAACCTTGGTCATGAGATTTTTAAAATTTTCCGTCTCACCGCCGTAATAGAAGGAATTTGATTCGGACCCTATTTTGGTCCAAGAGGGGATTTTGAAACGTAAACATTCTAAGTATTCCTCTATCACACGTTGTAATGCCACGGAATTGATCATTGGGGGCAATTTTATCATAATTTGTGGCACCGTGCCAACAGTACAAATCTCATTCGGACCCTTTTTTATGGGATTGAAATAATTTTCAGAAAAAATTACCAAGTATAGAAGTAGTGTCCGTGGGACCGTGGCTTAGTAATAGTTGGTGCCTCACTTGGTTGTCTCACTTGGTAAGTGTTGTGTTTCACGCTGCAACGGATTGCATGTTCGGATCCTTGTAGGAGCTTTTTGCTACTCAAAATTTATTAAGTAAAAAAAAAAATAATAAAAAAAAATAATAATAAAAAGAAGATGAATAAAAAAAATTAAAAAAAAAAAAATTCCGTGGGTTATGTACAAAATTGATTCGGACCCTATTTTGGGCATTTAGATAAGAAGTCTTTAAGAATTTAACTAAGTATGGAATGAATTAATTTTCCGCGGCATCTTGCAATATTAGGATGAAGTTGGCTCAGCTGGTTGGGGCTTCCTCTCTATGTGCTGAAGGTCGCGTGTTCGATTCCCCGCGGATTCATTTTGTTGCTGATTGGTTTGTTAGGCGGAAAATATGAATTCAAATTATTTAAAAACAATGCCCGTGGTATGGTATCACAAGAGATATCTGTCTCAGTTGGTAAGTGCTGTGGCATGTGCGTCCGCTGAATGGAAGTCGTGGGATCGATTCCTCACAGCTTCATTTTGCTTCGGACCATTTTTTGTGCTGAAGAAAATAATTTCCAAGCATATTAGAAGCATGTCCGTGTCATTTAGTTTCCGCGGCATGATGTATCACAAGCATGAGACGGCTTAGATGTTTGGGGAAATGTGTTGCGGCCTTGCGGGTGCAATTGTCCTATTTTGCTGCGACTTTGGGTGTATCTCACAATTATTCTAAAAACATCATAACTTTTTCGTTATAACTCAGAATTTGACGTGTGAATAGTCGTTTCGAAGCTTATGACCTCAACTTTAATATTCCATTACAAGTTTCCCTGAATCACGGATATGTTTATCTCCATTATTCTTTATGTAGTGGGTCATTTGTATTATTTATAACAAGCCGCGTTATCGAAGGATCAAACTCGCAATTGTGGGGCTCAATTAACTCTGTCACTCTAAACTACATGTTGTGGCATGAGATGGGTAACATATGAAGCTTCTAAAATCTGTGACTTCCGCATAAAGAAAGATGTTTCAAGTCATCTGAACGCGACTCTCACATCATCCTTCATGCGTGGGGCTAAATGTTATGGTAACACTTTTAAGTTATTTATTTGATTTATTATTAAATTATTATGTTGATAATCCTTGATCCCTTACTGACCTTGAATTTTAGTCAATGGGACTTCTCAACTTCCACAAAAGTAACTACCTCGCAACTGCAATGTAACTTCCCATCTCCTGCGATAACCACCTTCAACTTCCCACTACCATCCACTATCTCCAGAAATAACTACCATCTATCACTTTAAATAGGAACAACCAGCATCATCGACAAAAGGAAAAAAAAACCTTCATTACTATACCGAAACTCTGCCAAAATTCAGCTAGACAGTTACCTCCCGCTTTTCCACTTCCGCTGGTCGGTAACCACCACACTAAACACCCTTATCTACTCTTTTCTAGTCATCATTCACTTATTTTTTCCCTATTCCGTTATCTGACTTGAGCGTCGGAGAGGGTTTCCGGGAAAACCCCCGGGCAAGGCTAACTTGTTGTTGTGTAGGACAAACGAACCGCTTTCAGGAGGTGTCGCTACCCAGCTTGACCGACGTTTGACCATCTTACAACTTCCACTCCAAGTATCTCACGTGCCTTACATACTTTCCTAGTTTCATCACCGAAACAGTGTAGATAGTGTTTAAAATTTCCCAGTACTTGTGTTCTCTCTAGAAGATAACAATGTTGTTCAGAAGAAAGTAACCATGTTGAAAAAGAAAGAAACTATGTTGGAAAAGAAAGTAACTATGCAATATTATGTGATATAAGAAGGCAATACAAATGATAGCCTATGTAGGATTTGAACCTACATCCTCCATACAAAGAACAGAGTGCTCTACCAATTGAGCTAATAGGCTTAATGGGTCATAAGGAGTTAATATCAAAAAAGAAGGTAACTATGTTTAAAAAGAATGTTACTATGTCGAAAAACAAAGTAACTATGACAAATAATGTGAATAATATGAGAACAAGGTACAAAAATAAAGAAATAAGTCATTATCAAAAAGAAAATAAGAACGAAGCTTCAAAGAACTTAAAAGCTTCCAAGAACAAAAAACAGAGTAACAATGAAATTGAAAACTAAAAAATCAATGAAAAACCAGTAATACAATAAAAAATTGTAGAATAAACCCTAAAAACACTAAAAGAACATAACAACAACAAAACAACAAAATTGTAAAAAAAAAAAATTACTAATTCAAGAACAAAAACACAAATGTTGATTGAAGATATACAACAACACAAATGCCGATTGTTGAGTTTTATTGAAGAAATGTCTATTGTTTTATATACTAATTCAAAAACAAAAAACAACAACACAAAATAAACAAAAATGTCAACATTGTTGAGTTTTATTGAAGAAATACTTGAAATAAATTCGAAGAACGGTTGAAGAACAACGAAAAGGTCGAGATTCAAACGAAATTTTTAAGGGTTGAAGAACAAGAAAGGAAGATTCAGATGTTTTGAGGATGAAGAAGGGGTTTCTAAATGGGTTTACACAGGAAGAAGAAAGTAAAGTAGGAGAGAGAAATAAAAAAGTTTCTTTACATATTAAACAGGTTTAGCATTAAAAACTGGTTAATATTACATTAAAAAAGCAAAATGAACCGCGTGCACTTATCAAATTAAACAAATTAAATCTATCCATTGATCAAAAAAATGAACGCTTCAGATTACTTCTTACCCTTCTCATTTTGAGACCCCTTCTCATTTGATCCTAGATCTAAATATATATATATATATATATATATATATATATATATATATATATATATATATATATATAAACTAAATTAAAATACCCAAACCCCAATACCCGTCTTCTCCCTTCAATTTCTTGAGAAATCAAGACCTCAACCCACCCTACTTCTTTCTCCTCCCACTCACTCAAAAATCAGCAAACCCTTTCTCCCTCCTCACGCCATTTTTCTGAAAATGGTAAGCCTCCCATCCCAGTTTTTCTTCATCTTCAATGTTCGAAGGAAAGCACATCCACAATCCTTCTAATCTTCGAAGCAACAAAGCCAAATCATTTGATTTTCGCCCTGAACTTTTCAAAGAAACAATCCTTCACTTGTTTTTTTCGAAGCCAAGCAAAATGCCTCAATTTTCCTCTGAAATTCACGAAGCTTCATATCCCAGAATCCCTCTTGAATTTTCGAATCTGAGCAGTCTTCAACATTGCCTTTTTCTTGAATTTTCGAAGATGGAGCAACAATCCATGTCTTTGGAATCTTGTTCAATTTCTAGTTATAAATAGGGGTGAACACGGTCCGGTTTGGTCCGGTTTGACACTAAAATCAGACCAAACCAGAAATTCTGGTCTGAATATTTCCAGACCGGACCGGACCAAACCGTTTTATAACGGTCCGGTCTGGTCTGGTCTACAGTTTGTCATTTTTATATTTTAATCCAAATTAATACATGTATTTATGCAAATATTTCACACTTACAATCAATAAATATAATAATTTGTAATCAGTTGATAATATTAACATCATTTAAGTATGTATTGCTATATAAAAATAACTACATGTTAAAATATCTAGGTAGCAACTTAATTTTTTAAATACAAAATTATGATTTTCGACCATAGTACGGTTTGCGGTCCGTCTTGTCTGAAAAATAAAAAGACCGAGACCAGACCGTAAACCGTAATTTGATTTGAAAAAAAACCATACCAGATAATTTAAACCGTAAACCAGACCAAATACTAAAATTTCGGTTTGGTCCGGTTTGGTTTACGGTTTAGACCAAACTTTGTTCAGCCCTAGTTATAAATGAAAACAACAGTAGGTATATATATATTTTTTCCTTATTCTTTTCTTTAATTTTTTGAAGCATAATCACCTACATGTTCATCTGATTTTCGAAAGTATAGGCGTGTTCTTCCTCCTTGTTTAATTGAAAAAGCACACAACAAAGATTCCCGTTTTCCTCAGACTATTTGAAAGCAAGCAACAATCAAACCCCTTTCTTTTCATGTCTGATTGTTCAAAGAAGGTAACACTGCTTCGACTATCATATATTATTAATTCTTTTAGTATTAAACTTATACATACTCCTTCGGCATTAAATTTTATTGTAATCTCATTATGAGTAGTAGATTTCTAGAACAAGTAATCAAATGCTTATTCACATTTAAGTAGATGAATCGTGAGATGATTGGATTGGATTAAATAAATATTGGGATTATGAATGTGATTGAGAAATGTTCAATTTTGATGAGTATTGAATAATTTGGGGTTCCTGAATGAATTAGTAGAATTTTGTGGAAATCATTGGCCGTGGAATAAAAATATTGATTTTGTATTCGTTGGATAGTTTGATATTCTTGAACGGATTATTGGAGTCTTTTGAGGTTTATAGATTTGGGTATACATGAACAATTTTGTGTTTAACTAGATAGATAAAGAAAATGACGATTGTTGGTTATCTTAGGAAAATTTGAACAATTCTTAAGAATTGGATTATAAAGTCTTTATGGCATATGGACTGGACTAAGTTAAAATACAATCAATTTCAATGATTCGGATATGTTAGAATAGAATCTTGGTTAAGCTATAGTGTTAAGAGAGGATGTAATAAGTAGTATGTTAGTAGAGTAGGGTCGTAAGCACGTTAGTGATGTTATGTTTATTGTTATGCTCCAGGAGACGTTTTCGCTAAGGATCTCTTCTCCCTGAAAGCTGTGGTTGGACTCGACTCGTTAAAGCACCGTTATAGGTGAGTAGTAGCAGTCCCTTAAAGGGTCTGACTAGACTACTGTTTCGAAAATGTTTTCTTTATGAAATTGTTTTGAACTAATGAATATCGATGATGAATTGATTATGAATGATCATGTTTATTATGATATGGTCAATGGATCGGGCTTGCGAGCTGGTCATTGACGGAGTTGAGGGACATTGTCCCCTACTCCCAGTTTTTGAGGTGAATTGTCATTCAAATATTGACTAGCCTCACCTGAGAGTGACATAGCCTTAGAGCTATGGATGTTCCTCTCAACTAGAATCCCTGTGCGCACATAGATCTAGTAAACTGATGTTGCTTTTAAATTTATGATTTGAATTATTGACTTTTGGTTGTTTTGGATTGTTACTTCTCACTCAGTTCATCTGACTCCCTGTTGTTTCCATCTTTTAGATTGTTTACAGATCGGTACCGGTCGGGAAGGATGGGTTAACGGAGTTGATTAGAGTTCCAAGGATGTTATCATGAACTGAGCACGTAGAGTTGGTAGTTTTGTATTAGGCTTTGGTTATTGTATATTAGTCTAGACTGTATTGGTTATGTTGGAATTTTATAGAGACTTTTATGATTGCTTTATGATTTAGATAGATGTTTGGATTGACTCTCTTTTTAGGTCTACAGACCTTCTCCCAACTCACATTCCCTAGGGTTCTGCAGTCTGTTCCCCCGTGCCACAAGTATGAGCGACACACAACATTGATCTGGTTTATGACTCTCTTGGGAAGAACAACATTTTGACTCCAGTAGTTAGATATACTCATGAGGACCGAGTTAACCAACTGAAGTCTGGCTGTATAGGATAGGTTCTTGGCAAGCCAGGTACGGATCCGACTAGTCATCTTATCCACAAGGTATTCGCAATCTGCGGTTGTATACCGTTTGGAGGTGAGAGGCATGCCTAGGTATCTTACAGGAAGGCGCTCAAAAGTAAAATCAAAGGTATCAGCTGCAAGCCTCCTAAAGTTATCACTGACCCCTGCAAGGTATATACCGGATTTAAAGTAATTTGCTTCTAGGCCGGAGCTTGAGGAGAAGTGCTGCACCCCTTGGCAGAGGGTCTGAATTGATTGCATATCTCCTTTACAAAATAACATCAAGTCATCCGCAAACACGAGGTGATTTTATTTTCAGTTTGGAGCATCTGGGGGTGGAACTTGAACTCTGCAGCTTCACCTGCTACTCTGAGTATCCTCGAGAGATACTCTATGCCGATGATAAAAAGTAGGGGGGACATGGGGTCACCTTGCCTAACTCCACATTTAGCCTTGAAGGGCTCCAAGGGGTTACCATTCATGATCAGTTGAGAAGAAGAAACACAAGTCAGAACCCTCTTTACAAACTAGGTAGGGAAGTTGAGAGCAATCATCATATCTTTCAGAAAGTCCCAACTCAAAGTATCATAGGCTTTTCGAAGATTCATTTTGATGAGGCAACTTGGCATGCAGCTTTGCCTTCCATAGTGCTTCACCACATCTTGGCACAGGAGGATGTTGTGGAGAATGCTTCGCCCTTCCACGAAAGCGCCTTGATTAGGGCTGATTATGGCCCCTAGGACTAATTTGAGTCTGCTGCATATGAGTTTGGTGATGCATTTATAGATGACGTTACAACAGGAGATAGGTCGGTAGTCCCCTGGGCCTTTTGGACACTATGTTCTTAGGGATTAGCGTGATTGCCGTCACATTCCATGCTTTCGGGAGGATCCCGGTATCAAAGAATTCCTGGATGGCTCTAATGACATCCGATCCTATCACTGGCCAGGAAGCTTTGTAGAAACCACTATTGAACCCATCTAAGCCTGGGGCTTTATCCTCAGGGATGCTCCAGAGAGCCTGCTTGATTTCTGCATCGGAGAACGACAAGTTTAAGAGGCTTTGTTGGGCTGCTGTGAGGACTAGACCCTTCTGAACAATATTCATGTTGATAAGCCGTCTATTTTCAATATCGTTCCATAAGAGGTCTGTGTAGTATTTTTGAAAGATCTCTTGCATCCTGGCCTGGTCGCTGATGACCTCCAAACCCATGTGAAGCATATTGATGGTGTTTGCTCTATATCTGTGCTTGATGGATTGATGGAAGAACTTAGTGTTTTCATCTCCTATGGTAAGCCAGGCAATTTTAGCCTTTTACCGTAGCGCCAAATCTCGACCTACCTTTGCCTTCTGAAGAAGATCTGCCATTTTACATTCAAGGTTAATAAGATGAACATTAGATGGGTTAACATGTACCTCCTCTTGGGCTTTTAGGAGATTATGCTCTGCGTGTACAACTGCTGACTGCTCATCCTTCTTGAATTTCTGCTTGCATATAGCCTGGACAAGTTTCAGTTTTTGAATGATTTGACGACTCTTCACGACCTGTATCGGAGTTTTCCAAATATAATGAATTACCTCCAAGAATACCCGTCGTTTCCCCCCAATGATCGAAGAACTTGAAGGACCGGGCCCTTTTGTGTTGCTTGAAGAAGTGGACTAACATCGGTGTATGATCAAAGTCCCCCTCTGGTAGGAAGGTAGCTTCTGATGTGGGGAAGGTAGTTTCCCAAGAGAGATTGCCCATAACACGATCAATTTTGCGTAAGACTCTTTCTGTGCCTTCTTGCTTATTGGTCCAGGTGAAAAATCTCCCAGTGCTCTTCAAATCATGAATTTCATAAGTCTCCATACACCTCCGTAGTGGATCCATTTCACTGTTGCGTGGCCTTTGACCTATTTTTTCATTTATGTTGGCAATGTAGTTAAAATCACCCATGAGGAGCCACGGGCCTACAGTCTTTTCCTTAATGTTCTCCAGCTAAGCGAAAAGCTCTTCTCTCCCTTTCTTATCACTTGCACCATAGACAAAGGAGCATGAGAATTTTTTTTTTATTTATTATTATTATTATTATTATTATTATTATTGTTATTGTTATTGTTATTGTTATTGTTATTGTTATTGTTATTGTTATTGTTATTATTATTATTATTATTATTATTTCATATCATAAAAGGGAACTTTACAAGAAGCTAGTGGGGAGACGAGTCACAAGCTGAGCACCCACACCTTTTTGAATATAAAAAGTTACATGTGAAAAATAAAAGCCCTACACTTGGTGCTACTGGAGTTGCTTAAAGCAACCGATGTGATCCTTGATATCAGGTCGAGAGCGTCATCACCGAGCTCTCCAAGAGTAGAGAAAGCAAAGGGGATGAATTTGTAGTCGTTCTCCTCACACTTAGCAGTGTATTTATTCCTTTTTCTTTCTACAGCGTTGGCTAAAGAAGCCCCAGGGGGCCATGAGGAAACTCCCGTGCCTGCGAAAGGCGAACAACCTGTTACATCCACGTAGGCATCTTTGTCTTGAAGCCAGTTAAACAACAAGAGATCTGCTGGCCTAAGATCTTTCCTTGTCTCTGAATAAAACCCCAACGGTGCCTCCTTACGGACTGAGATCCCCGCTTTACAACATATATCAACGAGCATATCTCTAACCAAATTGTGTCGAAACTTCACCCCAACCTATTATTATTATTTTTATTATTATTGTTGTTGTTATTATTATTATTATTATTATTATTATTATTATTATTATTATTATTATTATTATTATTATTATTGTTATTATTATTATTATTATTTGGAAAAATGAAAATTTCATTGCACCAAACAATAAACAGATACATCATATTTAGGCATCTCGACCTGCTGTAATGTTGTATTAGTATGAAGGAAGTACCCACCTTCTAAGAAGGGTTGTACTACCTCACTTTTCATGTGCATTGTTATTTTTAGGAAAGTTTGCTCAAAATAATCCCAACTATCACCCGTTAGCCAAAAATAATCTCAACTATCAATTGTTTTTTTAATAATCACAACTATCTTTCGAGCATATCTGATTTAGTATTTGTATGGTTGTGATAGAATAGCAATTGTAAGTTTTTCAAGTGGGAAGATGATGTTGACAAATCAACTAAGAAGATCGACAAGCATGAACAATTAGAAGTTGAAATTAGAGCTTTAGTTGACAAAATTAAGGAATTAAAGCATAAGAAGAGGACCATGGAAGAGGTTGTTAACTCACTTAAGGTAGAAAATGCAAAGCTCAATGGCACAGTGAAGGCTTTAAGAATTATGCTTTTGTTCTCTTGGTTCATATGTTTTGTGATTGTATTTCTTCTTACATAGCAAGGTCTTAAAATTCAATATTGAAGAAGTTGAAGTATGTTCAATGTAATTGGAAGCAATGTACTAATTTGGAACTAGTATTTACTATTGAATGAAACAATGTAATTGGAAGTATATTTGAACAATGTAATTGGAAGTAATTTACTATTGATTGAAACAATGTAATTGGAAGTAATTTTCAGCAATATGTGAGCAAATATCAGTGCATATACACAGCAGCACAGTGCATCAATAAGTGCACATATCAGTGCATATATCAATGCACATATGCGCCCAAATAGGCACATCAAAACAGCAGCAGAGTGCACATATTTGTGCATCCAAAAAGCAGCCCAATGCACATATTTTTACATCAAAACAGCAGCCCAGCAGCACATAAAAGTGCACATATGTGTGCATCAAAACGACAGCCCAACAGCATATATGCGTGCATCAAAACAGCAACCCAACAACACATATTTGTGCATCAAAACAACAGCCCAACAATACACAAAAGCATAAATTTGACCATGAATTCATACATTTCATTACTATCATCAAAATTACAAAGTTCATGGATTCACACATTTCAAAACTACCATCAAAATTACCTAGTTTAGGGTTTCATACATTTCATTTCCACCCTTATGGATTCATACATTTCATTACTATCATCAAAATTACATAGTTCATTGATTCATACATACTAGGTGGCTTTACAATCACTATAGTTCTTGGATTCAAAAATATTAATTATCCTTCAATACTGATGAGGTTGATGTTTGAGTAGTGCAAATCTTCAACGTTGACCTTATGCAAGTGCGTACTGTTTCACTACATCCTCAAATGCATTTAGGTTTGGGAAGCTAGCACCTACACGCCATTTGAATTTCTTCCAATTTGTGTGCTCATTTACAACATGTGCCTCTTGTTCATCACTTTCATCATAATCAAAAACATTATCCCTGCTCAAATTAAAAGCTACTACAGCATCACCCAATTGTTCAGGTTGTTCATGTTCACCCACCCATTCACTATCTGTGTAACTCTCATGTTCACTTTCTTCTAGCTCAACACTTACACAATAGCTCTCATCCTCATTATCACTATCACCCACCCCATTACTTGAATCATACATCGTGCTCATCCATGCCTTCACTAAGTGTATCCTCAAACTGTTCACTCCCTTCACCATCATAAACTTCACTATCCCTAACTTTAGATGCTTGACCCTTAAATGCTTGAGTATCCTCAACCGTACACTCTTTATTACTCTCTAACAAAAGGTTATCTTGATGGCTTATGGGGTTTAGTGGGGGATAATAAAGTCTAGGGTTTGGGATAAAGGTAGACAAAGGTTGGGGTTCCTGTGTAATAAGGGAATCTGGGCAGTTGTTTTGGGGACCATATGCATTAATTTGTTTTTGATATTCCACCTTGCTTTTACTTGACCTTTTGATACTTAATTTTGGTACCCTTGTAGTTAAGTCCCTTTCCAACTCTACATCATCACCTACCTTAAGTATATAAACTGCTACTGCCCTAAATTTAACACCTAGCTTTACCATTTCCATTACACTTTCATCACTATTAACACTTTTCAAACCCTCTTGAAATCGAATACAACTTGGGCTCATAAAAAATAAAGAATGTTCATAATCAACCCCAACCTTACTCACTACTAAATCATCCAAATCAAACCAAAAAATTAGGTCTGCATCAATTTTTATGGTATAACCTTCACAACCAACATAATCTGAACCATTGTTTTTCAATATGAATTTACCCCAACCAAAATTTTGCAGTAAATTTGTCTAAAACACCAGCCTAAACCGAAAAAATGGGCAAAATCAACAACTAATATCATCCAAAACAAACAGATAAAAATAAATAAATTTAAATGCAACTAAATCACTAAGGAGAAATCGAAATTACCATGGAATGAACCGAAATTGCGCAACAACTTCCAATTTGAGATGTGCGGATGATCTTCTTCACCTTCGAATGATGTTCTTCGCCTTGAACCGAAAATTCTAGCTTTGAAATCAATTGTTGGAAGGTTTAATTAGGGTACAACAATGAGGATGGAGGAATAGAGTATAAGGGGTTTAATGAAAATGAAGGAGAATGCGTTTTTTTGAATAGTTGAGTAAAAAAAAGGTAAAAAAAAATAAAGGGGAAGGGAACCTGCAGCAGTCGGTCTGTACGGGGGTCGGGGGGGGGTCTTGTTTTGAACAAATTCGAAAGATAGTTGGGAATATTAAAAAATAATTGATAGTTGGGATTATTTTTCGCCAACGGGTGATAGTTGGGATTATTTTGAGCAAATTTTCCTATTATTATTATTATTATTATTTGAACAAGAAAAATATTTTATTGATCAAACTTAGACAGATACACACAAAGAGCCCAAGGTAACCAACTCCTCTATTATTATTATTATTATTATTATTATTATTATTATTGTTGTTGTTGTTGTTATTATTATTATTATTATTATTATTATTATTATACTCTTCTCCTACACCTACTTTAAGTATAATATATCAACATTTAATATTCACATTAATAATATTATAACTAACTACCTTTGAAGTACTCCTCCCCCTCCTTCCCATTAATATTGATTCTTTTAATCATCACAATGCAATAAACTACAATATAATTCTTATACCAACATTTAGTATTATTGACACTACCATTTAGCATCATTAATTATATTATGAGGTATAATATTGCATGATTATAGGACTATAAATATATATTGATTACATAATAATATTTGATACCACTTAAAATATTACTCAAATCACTACTCAAAATTTATTTGTTGGTGCAAAACTTAATTTACCATTTAGAAAACTTTGTGAGATTTAAGAATCATAGGGTTTGTTTGAAATTAAGGCTAAATTTATACAAAAATGAAAATCAATGGAAGATATAGGTAAGGAACAAGGTAAAAAAACTACGTTACACATGATCACGATGCATGATGAGGTAAATTATTTTTTTTTTAACAAAATGAATTATATAATGTATCAACCAATTAACAAGGTTTACTCTCACTAATTAATGTTATAGTATTGTGTTTATCTTAAATTTTTTTACCAATCTCAGCGAACTACAATTCAAGTCTCTATTGTTTACTACAATTTAATCAAGATTTACTAAAATGTTTTGTTTCTTACATCGATTGTAATTTGATTTCGTAGAGAACATACCCAGTGTCATCTTGGTATATAAATCAACAAGAGAAAGTCTTTGGATTTCAATTAAACTTGCAATTTCACATTTTCCAATTTTTCCCAAACACAATAATATTAAGGAAAAATTACAAAAAACTACCTATTCTAATGGGTGACTTGCAAAAAACTACCTATTCTAATTTTTTTTGCAAAAAACTACCTTAACTGATATAAACGTTTGTAAAACACTACCTATTGACGGTTTCAGTTAGTTGACCGTCAAAATTTAGTTTGACTTGTCACGTGACTTGCACGTGACCTTCTTTTATAAGGGTAAATTCTTTCTTTCATGAAGCTTTAATCTCAGACCATCAATGGCTTCCAGTGGAAATCCAAATCCAAATCCAAATCCCAATCCAAATCAACAAAATCATTTTGATATGAATAAATTATTTAAACCCACAAATCTAGCACCAATTCAATCTTCCCGCAAAACCCTACAACTATGGCTGCTCTATTAACTCCATCAGCTTCATACCCACCACCAATTGAATAATGCTGTTGTTTTGCCCATTCAAAAGGAACGAGGAAGAAGATTATTGACTCAGGCGACGTAGAAAGGCCTGTTGTTGTTTATGTTTATTTTCGAAATTTCACAGAGAGGAATTGCTGTCTGCGTTTTTGGTTAGGGGTCAATTGAAGATGATGGAGATGGATAGCTTTTCATAACAAAAACTTATATCTTTTCACATTTAAAATAGAAATAAAGCATAAATTAAATTCATGGTTGTGAGCCTTCGAAATTTTCCAAAGAACAAGAGGAAATTGTTGTTTCTTGTTTAAAGAATCAGTGTGGGAGGAGAAGCCATTGGTGTTCGTTTGTGTTTCGAAATTTCAGAGAAATAAAATTGATTTCGCTTGTTGTGTTCTTCGAAAACTTCAGAGAAAAGAGAGGGTTCCAAATGGTAGAGGAAGAATAAGAATGTTGCTCGAATTTTGTGAGAAGGAGGGAGAAAATTCTGGTGTGTTCCTTCTAATGGTGAGTTAGGGTTTAGCACCATGAAGAAGATGATGAATGGAGGTTTCTGATTTTTGATTAGTAAATTACTATTTCTTTTTTTTTCTTTTAATTAATTTTTTTTTTAAATTCTCAAATGTTACATAGATTCATCAAAGAAATCAAAGAAAGAATTAAAGGAAAAGGTATAAAAGAAGGTCACGTGCAACTCACGTGACAAGTCAAACTAAATTTTGACGGTCAACTAACTGAAACCGTCAATAGGTAGTGTTTTACAAACGTTTATATCAGTTAAGGTAGTTTTTTGCAAAAAAAATTAGAATAGGTAGTTTTTTGCAAGTAACCCATTAGAATAGGTAGTTTTTTGTAATTTTTCCTAATATTAATATAACTTTAAAAATAACAATATAAAATTATATATGGATGTAATAATCGATTAATAAACATTGCTTAATAATAAGTACTAATATAAAAATTTTAAACAAAAACCGCACATAGCACAGTTATAGTCGTAGCAAAAATGTAAAAGATAATATCATAATATTCACAAAATAATCAATATATCAAGAAAGACTTATTGTTGATCTTATTTATCTCTATTAGTAGATGGGATAATTAGAATTCAAATATATTTAATTGCCAAATATATTGTAAAAGGTTGAAGAAATGTAATATCGTCGTGATTTCATGACCTTTTCTAACATGAATGACGCTCAAAACTGCCCACTATACTTGATAGATATGTTTTGGACAGAAATCATAATTCTTTTGTAGACTCTTACTCAACTTTGGGGTCATACTTTATATCAAAACACCAACATCCTTTTGAGAAGAGTTGAAACTATCAAAGTCGAAGTCAAAGTCAGCAACCGATATCCCACCCAAGGCAGAGTCCGGAGGAGTAGGATAGTGGACAAATCATACTCATGCCTCCTCGCGTATTCAGAAGTTGAAATTATCAAAGAACATAAATCTATAGGAGTCTTAAATATCTCTAGTTTATGATGATAAGCTTCTCAAACACAAACAAGAAAATAGTTGTCTCTTCCATTAATCCATTCTAAGAAAAAGAAACAAATGACCTCAAACTTATAGCTTGGAGATGCCCACTTGCTCCGCATACCCTTTGATGTTACCTTTGGGATTCTTCTCAAACCTTGCAATCTTGAAGTGTTGGAGCTCTATCCCTTTGGCTTCTCCATGGAGTACCAAATCAGCCAACACTCTTCCTATCACCGGACCCATCTTGAACCCGTGTCCTGAAAACCCACCCGCTACTACCACATTCTTCCCATATTCCCCTCCTAAGAAGTCTATCACATAATCCTCATCTGGTGTCATTGAATACATACAGGATTGAACTGCAATTGGACGATCATGCTCAACTCGTCCCCCAAACCTCTCTCGGACCCAATTCCTTATAATGTCAACAAACTCCGGTTTTGGTGTCCAACTACGTTTATCTGGGTCACTTATCTGTCCCCCATGAACCGCTACCTTAATCAACCCAGGATACTCTAGAGAGGGTGTACCATACAGATATGGGCACCCATATGAAGCAAAGGTTGGAAACCCCCCTTCAATTGAATAATCCTTTTCATACTCTTCTTTAACTTTCCAGTACCATAACGTAGTCTCCAAAGGTTGAATTGGAAGTTCATGCCCTGTTATAACCTTCACTAGCTTTGTCGTCCAAGCACCTGCAGTGATGACACATTTACTGCCATAGAATTTCTCACCTTTATCAGTAGAAACCACAACCAAACCATTTACATCTCTCTTTATATCAGTAACCTTCATGTTATCTTTAAGAATGGCCCCATTGTGGAAGGCAAGGGTCTGAAACATGGACACAGCTTTGGTAGGCTTGATTACACCCGCGCCTACACTCACAAGTCCAATCCAATCCTGTGGTATTAAAACCCCGCCTGAGAACTCCTGAGCTACTTGGGCTGGATCAAGCACCCGAAACTCAATGGAATTGGACTGACAACTACGAATAGCAGCTTTGAGAGACAGGTCATTAGCATGCCCAATGTCGAGCTGATTAGTGGGGTATAGGACCCTGTAACCAATTTGGGATTGAGCCTCTTCCCAAAGTTTGGAGGACTCTAGAACCATGGATGAGTAGTAAGGCTCAGGATAAGTGGCTCGAATGGTTCGAGACTCTCCATGGGAAGAACCTCGGTTATGCAGCATGTCAAATTGGTCTAATAATAATGTGGAGTAGCCTCTTTTGGATGTTTGATAAGCAGTGCAGCTACCCATTATCCCTCCTCCCACCACTATGACGTCGAAACTGGGTGTTTTATCATTATCTTTCCAATTACGATTGCTGCTGCTGCCCATCTCTATTCGTATTCCTTCTCAATCAAAAAATGAACCATTAATCTATGATTAACATGTAAACGCAGGTTTCAGCTCTTATTCAAGTCAAAAATTAGTGGTAAGATAATCAGACGGTTAATCGGTGACAATTCATCGCCTAATCACCTTATGGGCAATGGACACACTCACATGGCTACTCGTGAGCTCAGGCCCACAAACCCAATGGTAATTGACATTGATTTGCATAGTTTCACTCTTTTCCAATACCTGATAATATTAGGAGGTCTACCCGGCCATCAAACATTATATACAATTTTATAACCCAATGTGAAATCTTTCTCACATGCGTGAAGATGCTACTCAGATACAAGTATAATTTAATTTACCAAGTTCTATTTATCCTTCATTCAGTAGATATCAAACAATGGTCCCTGTTTAATTGTATATTTTGATAAAATCAAGGGAATATACATATTAAAACAAAAGTATGCTTAGAATTTAATTTTCGCAAGTTTTGAATTGGATAAAAATAATTAAAATCTGCCACCGTGACATGAGTTTAATTAGGTTTTGGATTGTTTTTAAACTAAAATACAATCTACAAGAGAAATAAAATAAACTATGACATGAAAAATTTACAACCAAACAACACTGATAGTATGAATCTTGATTCTTGACTCTCCGTTCAGCCTTTAACCTTAGGCAAGTTTGACAGTTTGATAGTCGGATATTACAATCTTATGTCACTAGTTATAATCGCAAATCTCAAAGAGGTGATTTGAATCCTGCTATATACAACTCCATGTATAAAACACTAACAGCAACAAATTTACAGCATTTAAACAAACATTCTAAGGACACAGACTACAAATAATTGAAAAAAAAATAATTTACATTAATAATCCAACATTTTAATACAACCTTTTAATTATTTTAGTTCGCCGTGAATAATCTAACTTTATTTTAGTTTGCTGGCAACATACCCTACTATTACCTATTACTAGTAATACGATATACTGTGGGCAAATTTATCACAACGATTAGAAAATAATCCAAAGGTGGGATTATTCGGATGAATAAAAGACTAGATTATTAATGTCAATTTTTCAATAAAAACAAAAAATTGGTAGCAGAGGATTTGAAAGTTTAAATTCAAGCGTTTACCAGAAAGAAGGTTGTTATGAAGATTAAGCTGCAAATCAAGAGTCTGCAGGTTGAATTGTAGAGTTGAGACTGAAGAAATTACAACGAACTCTCGAGAGATATCAGGATTTAGGAATCAGGATAGTTTATTATGTCCTGATTGCTGGATAATGACTACTCAACTCATGCACTATCAATTCTATTGTATTCTGTTTTTTCCGAAGGAAGTTTTTTGCACGTGATTAATGCTCAGTTACCACAACCCACGTCACTGCCAGCTATTATTGACCTGGATTTATGATTTTATTCTAGGAGTGTTGTAATATTTTTCAGAGTGATGCACTTTCATCTATGTTAAATCCAATTCCAATGTAATGCTTTTAGATTATTAAATCTTTAGTAACACTTAAATTGTTATACTTCCTCCTATTTAAGGTATTAGTCTCATTTGACTTTTGACACTATTCATTAAGCATTCTTAATCTATAAGTTATAATATTGTCAAGTGAAGTCTTGTTTAATTCATTTTAATGTAAAGATCATTAATATCAACTTTTTACAATTTTTAATTATACACAATTAGAGATATTATTGATGAAATTATTACATTGGCAAATGTGCCATGTCAAATGGGACTATTAAGATGAATAGAAGGGAGTATGTTTTATACATTTAAAACTTAAAAGAAATTACACGTAGAAAACTAGATTACCGGTGTTTGCAACTAATGAAATTAGGTTTTTAAAAAAAAAAATTTCGATATATAACTATAAATATGCTCTATTCAAGAAACCATATATATATATATATATATATATATATATATATATATATATATATATATATATCCTAACCCCTCAAGTTAGGTTATGGGGTTCCCAATTCCTAACTTGGATAAAGTCGTCTCGAAAACTTCAGTTGAAACCGCTTTCGTGAGGATGTCAGCCAGCTGATCTTCAGATTTCACGTGTGGGATGCGAATGATTTTAATCTCCAGTTTCTCCTTTATAAGGTGTATGTCTATCTCCACATGTTTTGTTCGATCATGTTGGAGGGGGTTTTCTGATATATCAATAGTTGCTTTGTTGTCACAAAATAAAGTGTATGCCTCTGATGGTGGAAATCTAGTTCACATAAGAGTTTCTTGAGTCATAGTATTTCCGTTATCCCTTTAGCAATTCCTCTAAACTCTGCTTCTGCGCTCGATAATGCAACTACTTTCTGTTTCTTACTCCTCCAAGTGACCAAGTTACCCCCTACAGGAGTAAAGTACCCTGATGTGGATTTCCTACTGTCTCGATCTCCTGCCCAGTTAGCATCAGTGTATGCTATGAAGTCAAGGTGACCATTCTTTCCAAAGATGACTCCTCTATCACTCGTGCCCTTTAAGTATCTCAAGATTCTTATGACATCTTCCATGTGTGGAGTCTGAGGTAAATGCATGAAACGACTCACAACTCCAACTACATATGCTATGTCAGGTCTAGTATGGGATAGATAGATGAGTTTTCCCACTAATTTCTGATGTTTCTCTCTGTCAGGTGGTTCTCCTTCTGGCGGTGTCTGAAGTCTGTGATTAGTAACAATTGGGGTGCACCGGTTTGCAGTCAAGCATACCTTCTTCAGCCAGTAGGTCCAAGATGTATTTCTTCTGATTAATGAAGATCCCTCTCCTCGATCTGAACACCTCTATGCCAAGAAAATATTTTAAGTTCCCCAAATCCTTCATCTTGAGCTCCATGAAGAGTTTCCTTTTATGATCACTAATCTCCTCTTCATTATTCCCTGTTATGACCATATCATCAACATAAATAATTAAGCACGTCATTTGATTGTTCCCTTTCTTCAAGAACAAAGTATGATCGGAATTACTCTGTTCGTACCCAAATTTCTTCATAGCTGTAGTAAATCTACCAAACCAGGCTCTTGGGGATTTTTTAACCCATACAAAGCCCTTTTAGGCCTACATCCTTCTCCTGGAGCAAATTCATCCGAGAACCTGGGTGGAGCATGCATATATACTTTCTTTTCAATCTCACCATGAAGGAAAGCATTCTTCACATCGAACTGGTTCAATGGCCAGTCCTTATTAGCAGCTATCAAGAAGAGAACTCTAATGGTGTCTATCTTGGCAACTAGAGAGAAGGTTTCGGAGTAGTTAATACCATAAGTCTGAGTATATCCCTTTGCCACAACCCGAGCATTGTATCTCTCAATGGTTCCATCAGTGTGATACTTTATTGTGAACACCCATTTGCAACCCATAGTTTTCTTCCCTTTGGGTAGCATACATTTATCCCATGTATTATTCTTCTTAAGTGCTGAGATCTCATCTTCCATTGCTTCTCGCCATTTCGGATTATGGAGCGCTTCTTCAGTGTTTCGGGGTATAGAACTCGAATACAGAGCAACATTAAAGGCGACAGTGGACTGGGATAGGTTATCAATATTACCCTGACTGATGGGGTATCGAGATCGTTGTAATTCAAACTCAGGGTCATATCTCCTTGGTGGAATACCCCTTGTACTCCTTGGGGGTACTCATATCTGCGAGGTGACTCAGTACTAGGAACATCATTAGCAATATCAATCAAAGGCTCAAGAATTATCTCTTGTTCGGATTGCTCCCTAGATGCTTCAAACAAGACAAAAGTAGTCTGAGGAGGAGAATGTACTATATCTTCAGTGGTAACAACTGTGGGATTACCTACTTGCTCTATAGGGTCACAATATAGGATTTTGATTGATAGTAGGGTATATTAGCCAGCTTAAGTCATCACTACTCATAGTCTCCCCCTGAGGACTACGCTGGGGGTAGTAGTATGAACTCTCAAAGAAATCACAGTTCATGGTGGTATAGAGTTTGTTGTGGATTGGATTAAAACATCGGTAGCCCTTCTGATTCACCCCCATACCCAATAAAAACACACTTAATAGCATGAGGTTCAAGTTTGTTCTGAGCTAATTTAGGAAGGTGAACATAAACAACACAACCAAATACTCGAGGGGGTAAAGAATGTGAGGATGGAATAGTAGTATGGTTTTGAAGTGTTTCCAAGGGAGTTTTCAAGTGGAGGGCTTTTGTGGGAAGACGATTAGTCAAGTAAGTGGCTGTGGCAACTGCTTCTGGCCAAAAATAAGCTGGGGCATGAGATTCAAACAAAAGTGCTCTAGTTATCTCAAGGAGTATGCAATTCTTCCGCTCAGCAACCCCATTTTGTTGTGGAGTTTTTGGGCAAGTTCTCTGATGAATTAAGCCATGAGTTGAGATGAAGTGTTTCATATCCAGGTTTATGTATTTCTCCTCATTGTCTGAACAAAGAATTTGAGGTTGGGCTTGAAATTATGTTATGATCATATTATAGAATTTCACAAAAACATCAAAGACCTAAGATTTATGTTTTAAGAAGTACACCCAACTCATGCGAGTACAATCATCCACAAATAAAACAAAGTACGAAAGCCTATGTGTATTAGATTCAAGAGCTAGACCCCAAACATCAGAATGAATTAAAGTAAACGGTTTTATACTGTGGGTCAGACTCAGAAAATAAGTGTGCTTATGAATTTTTACTAGGACACATGCGTCACGATCCAATGGTGCATTACAATTATTAAGAGATGGAAAAAGACATTTCAAGTACCCCAATGAAGGATGACCTAAGCGCTTATGCCACATCCACAATTAATGATCAAGTGACCCATTAGAAAGTAGATCAGAAGATTCAAAAGTCATTGTATCCGTAGCCCCGCAATCAAAAATCCACTGAGAGACATTTGTCTTGCAAAGAAAACCCAGACCTTGTGAAAGGTTGGGCCGTAAGAATGGTGTGTGGACTATGTTGGAATTATGGGCTTGGGAAACATCATGGGCCTCACATGGGTACTGGATGTGCCCATTTGGGAAGGGTTTTCTTTGGGATTTGTTCTTAGCATAATAGCAAAATTCAGATTTGTGTGCCTCATTTGCTACTCCTTTTTCCAACTCATATTTTTCTCTTTCCTCTTTGTTTGTTTCCCTGTTTGTTTTCTTCCATGCCAAACAAGATTTATCCATTAATGGAGGTACCAATTTTGCCTTTTTGGAGTTAGAGACAGCAGCGAGGAAAGACTTGCCACCCGTCCGGTTCACCGGAGACTTTATGGCGATTTTTCTCCCATGTAGCACACTCCACCAAATACACCGAAATGAAGAATTTCCCGATCGGTGGTAAGGAAAAAAGGTAAACCACAATTTTTTTTGGTGATACCCGTTTAATGGGTCGGTATTTCTTGGGTTGTTTTTTATGTTTTATTACCGGAAAAATGCGGCCTGTATGATATTGGGTTCGATTGGTAGTATCGAAATTTTGTGGTTGAATTACTAGTTTTTGTTGAACGGTTTTTTATTGTCTCCATGACAGGTGAGGTTATTTGGTAGATTAATAAAACAGAGATAGTTGTCGGTTCCAGATCTGAACCTTACGGCTCTGATACCATGAAGGATTTAAGAAAGCGGAAATTAGGGTTTATGAATATTGTTTCTATTAACTCTAAACAATTAATACAACTCCTATATATACATAGGTTAATCTAAAACACTTATTCTTGGAAACAAGAATAATGCCCCTAATATATCAGCTAAATATGGTAACTGAATAACGGAAGAACTAATATATATATATATATATATATAATATATATATATATATATATATATATATATATATATATATATATATATATATATATATATATATATATATATATATATATATATATATAAATGCAATTTTCTAGGAATTTAAAATACAAAGAATTCAATAACTTAAAATAAAACTTACTATAAAACGAAAATAAATGTCTACGAAAACTTGATACCTGACCTTTGAATGTTAATTTGGGTTAGTTTTTTACTCTCAATCCATTAAATTCCACTTCCCGCTTGGCGAAGCACCCAAATCTTTTAACGTTATCCCTACTTTTCTCTAATGGCAGATCTGAGAGAACCACCACCTGATGAGTATCAAAGTATGGTCTAAGCTTCTTAGCTGGTACCATCATTGCGTAAGCCGTTTTTTTAATCATGGTGTATCTAAACTCAGCATCCAACAAAATTCCGCTTACAAAATGAATGAGAAGTTTGACTTTGTCTTTTTCCCTGATTAAGGCAACAACTAAATTTTCTCCTATTTATAACTAAAATTTTGTCCTAAAGAAATTCAAATTAAATTTCAATTTTTTCCGCTTCTTATATCTTAACGATAATGTTGACGACAAATTAAGAAATTCATCTAAAATTTAAAAAATTTTCCCGCCCAACAATATTGGCAACAAAAAAGACGATAAAATGCTTCTGCCGCCAAATTTGACGATAAAATAAGGACAAAAAGATTTTGTCACCAGCTGGAGACAATAAGCCTTATCGTCGCCATTCGCTAGTTTATTATCAGCTTGGCGATATAAGAATTATGTTTGTCACGCATATAAATCACAAACGCACATTTCAGTTGTTGGAACCAACATTAACATTCTACTTTCTAAAACATAATGCAAAAATGTAATGAAAATTTTTATTTTTAAAGCAAAATTGAAGAAAATGACAGCAAAAATACCTTAATCAAGAATAACTATGATTAGAGGGATCTACACTGGGCCTCCTCTGGCACGTGCCCTAGGGAAAATTAGAAAAAATAATTTAAAAATCGGAAATTTAAGGAAATGTGAAACACGCCATTTGCTTTTTTCAGGAATTAGAATTCTCTCAAAGTATTGTCCTTCTCTCTGTAAAAGATAAAACCCTAACAGCCTTGCCGCCACCACATCCCTGCCATCTACTACCGTCGCCTGCCCTAGCCCTGACGCCAGCAATAAGTCGTATGTCCGGTTGCTGTGTCGTTGCTTACTTGCTGTCTCATAAAGCAAAATCCTAACACTACAAAAAAAGACAACTTACCGATCATCACTAAAACCCACCGACTAACCCCAAACAGTCGGAAATTTTCGATTGACATGCGTTAGCCGAAATTTCCGACTAAATTGCTACTGAATAAAATTTTTGTTGGAATTTTAAATTAAAAAAAGAATAAATTTATCACTCATTTTTTCCGACTAAATTCTGACTGAATTTTAATCGGAAAATTACCTACCATTTTTCGACTAAATTTTAGTCGGAATTTTAGTCGTACACTTTTCTCCCTTTTTCGCACAATGATTAGAACTAAACTTCATACACAAAGATAACGAAGTATATTAACAATAATATTAATATTTCCTCTCTGACAAGAATGGTATAAAATCAACACATTCATCATGATGCATATACTACGTGTTGTTTTAATCTCGTATAGATTTGCAATTTGTAACAATTGAAAGATCATAGTCCAAATCATTACGATATACCGACTCTTTTTTCAATTTGCACAATTTTTTCATTTTAATTTATTCCACTTATTTTGTGCTACTTTTTATTAATTGTCTCATTCTCTTTCCTTTAATTTAATTTATAAACTTCTTATCTTTATATCATAGGAGTAATAGCATTTACGTACGTTAATATTTGAATTAGTTGGTTTCTTGAACAATTATGCCACGCTCTTATATGGTTGAACACATAAAGTCTTCAATATGTTTTCATGCCTTTGATGTTGTAACCTACTAATTATACATTTTCTATCCTTTCATACTTCTTACCTTTGCAACAAATTGACACTTTTTAATATTTTCATTCATATTATTATTAATAGAAGTGTATAAAATAACATTATGAAATTTGATAGTGTAACATGGAGAAACTTGTGCGTAGCACGCGATCCCATAACTAGTACAAATTAACAATGAAATCGAACTTTAGTTTTATAGATGAATAATGCCACAAATCAAGCTAAAGTAGAACGTATATTACAATAGAAACTAAGGAAGGGTACATGTGGTACTCTAGCAAAGAGCTCGTATATACCGGTCAATTTGCCCATATATAAACAAATGGTAGAATGAAATTTAGTAAAATGATCCTAATTTGTTTATGCTTTTCGCTTTTATTAATATAATAAACAATAAACAACAAACAACAACAAAAGAAGCAGACTACTTTACTATTGTTTTACAGAGACTCCTGCCTAATTAAGTTCACGTTGATCACCATCCTCCACACATAAATGTAAATTTGTATAGTCGAATTAATTAATAAACTTAAATTGAGGATTTGAATCAAAGATTATGGTCAAACCTGTCCAGCTTTAAATGCTCCATCTCCACACCTTTGACCTCTCCAGTCAATGCTAAGTCAGCCACTATTCTCCCTATAACCGGACCCATGTTAAACCCATGACCCGAAAACCCACCCGCAATCACCAAATCTTTTCCAAACTCTCCTCCTAAGAAGTCAATAATATAATCCTCATCAGGTGTCATAGAATACATGCAAGATTGGGTCATAACCGGCCCTTCATGCTCAACCCGACCTCCAAACCTTTCCTTCACAAACTTTTTAGCAAGTCCAATTATCTCCGCTGTTGGAGCCCATTTCCTATTATCCGGGTCACAAACGGGTCCATCATCTACAGTCACCTTGATTAGCCCAGGATACTCTAAAGACGGGGTCCCATATATTTTTGGTCTTCCATGCCCTGCAAAAGTGAGAAATCCACCATCTATTGAATAACATTTTACATACTCTTTCTTAACTTTCCAATAACAAATTGAAATATCCAATGGTTTAATTGGAATTTCCTTCCCATTAATAATCTTAACCAATCACACATTTTTTACCATAAAATATTTCTCCTTTACTTGTAATTATCCTCACACAATTACTGTTATTATCTCTTATTACATTATGAACCTTAACATTATCTTTAAGAACAGCCCCATTCTAAAAGGCTAAGGTTTGAAACATGGACACGACTTTAGTTGGCTTAATTACACCTGCTCCTCCACTAACAACACCTATCCAATCCCTGATAGAATAGCATATTATTCTTAGCATAATCTTTTGATAGCATTTAGAATATTAGAATATTTGGTGAATTTTTAGATTTTAGTAAATATATTGTAATTATATTGTTTCCTAAATCATAGGACCCTCTTTGTATTTATTCCCATTCACTTAATGAGAAATCAACCAAGCAATTATTTCTAATATGGTATCAAGAGCATAGGTTTTTGATCCTCCTCTTACTCCACTCTTCTATTGCCGCCTACCACCATCATTGGTGGCTACCGCCCATTTTTCTTCCTCTTTTCTCTCTAATATTTTTTTTCCCTTATTTTTTTCATGGCTTCCATAAATATTCTCCCTTTTAGCAATCGGTCTTCCTCCGCCCCTCATAGTGGCCGTCGACCACCTCCCTGTGGCGGCTGGACCACCCGCCACCACCACCATGCCGGCAGACAGCCTGGCCGAGGGTCTAACCACCACCAGCATTTCGGTCCATCATATGGCAGTGGGTATTCACATCAGAGGGCATATGGCCCAACTTCACCAAAATGGTCTCAGCAACATTGGGCCAATTGGAATGCTCCATCCTAGGCCCATCCTCCATGTCCACTTTCTACACATCCTTGGACTCATCCTAAGCAGCAACCCATTGATAATTCTAATGGTATTCTTGGGCCTCGTCCTGCTCAAGGCTATTGCACCAGCTCTTCATCTATGCACACCCTTTCTTTGGCCTCTCCGGATGAGCAATACCATATGGATACCGGTGCGACATCTCATATAACTAAATCTCAAGGTACTTTAATGCATTATTCTCCTTTAAAGCATCATTTTAATAATTCTATTATTGTTGGTAATGGTCATATGATTCCGGTTCACGGTCACGGACATGTTTCTCATCCTTCCTCTAACTATCTTTTAACCCTTAAAAATGTTCTTCATGCTCCTAACATCATTAAAAATCTTATCTCTGTTCGAAAATTCACTCGTGATAATATGGTTTCCGTTGAGTTTGATCCTTATGGTTTTTCTGTGAAAGAATTGGACACCAGGAAAATAATTCTGAGGTCTAATAGCACTGGTGAACTTTATCTGTTCAAATCGACACATGGAGCCTGCTCTTCATCTTCTCCTTCATCCGTCTTTTTGACTTCTTCATCTAGTGTTTGGCATTATCGTTTGGGTCATCCGAGCAAAGTTATTTTAGATTCATTGAGTTCTTCAAATGCAATCAAATGTAATAAAAATCCGTCGTTTATTTGTCATTCTTGTCCTTTGGGAAAACATATTAAACTCCCTCTTAGTAGCTCTATGAATGGTAGTTCTCATCCTTTGATATTATACATAGTGATTTATGGACTTCTCCTGTTTCTAGTCCATCCGGATATAAATACTATGTTTTGTTTCGTGATGATTATACAAATTATTTGTGGACTTTTCCTTTGTTTCGTAAATCACAAGTCTATGATATCTTTATTCAATTTAACATTATGATCAACACCCAATTTGAACTAAAAATTAAAAATTTTCAATGCGATCATGGGGGTGAATTTGATAATCAAAATTTTCGCCAATTTTGTGATAATCGGGGAATTCAATTTCGTTTTTCATGTCCACAAACATCTTCTCAAAATGATAAGTCCGAACGCAAAATACGTTCCATAAATAATATTATTCGGACTTTATTATGTCATGCTTCTCTTCCCGCATATTTTTGGCCTCACGCCTTAAATACCGCCACATATCTTCTAAATATTCTTCCCTCAAAATTGCTAGGTAATCTCACTCCCACTCACATTCTTTACCATAAATCTCCCTCTTATGATCATCTTCGGGTTTTTGGGTGCTTATGTTTTCCTCTTATTTCTTCAGAAAAAATACACAAATTATAATCTCGCTCCTCACCATGTGTCTTTTTGGGCTATCCTTCTTCGCATAGAGGTTACAAGGGCTATGATCCCTCGACTCGCAAAATTATTATTTCCCGACATGTTATATTTGATGAATCGTTCTTTCCCTTTTCTTCACAGTCCAAATGTTCTCCTCACGAGTACACATTTTTGGACGAACCCATTCTCATACAATTGCTCCAAAATAATCCTAATCCTTCTACTGAGCCTGCGTCATCTGGCCCAGCTACCTCTCCACCTCTTTTCCTTCTTCCTTCTCCCACAAACCCACCTCCCGCAAATACTACTGGGCCTGCCTCATGCAGCCCAGCAACCTCTAATCCTTCATCTACTTCTATCACTCAACCTCCTCCACCTTCTCATACCGGCATGACTACACGTAGTCAACACGACATTTTCAAACCTAACCCCAAATACACCTCTCATGCTTTATCCGTCTCTTTTTCACCCATACCTAAGAATCCCATTCATGCTCTCCGTGACCCGAATTGGAAACAAGCTATGTAAGAAGAATTTGATGCTTTAATTGAGAATCACACTTGGGACCTTGTACCTAGACCTTCTCATGCTAATATTATTCGTTCTTTGTGGATTTTTCGGTTGAAAACTAAATCTGATGGCTCATTTGAGCGCTATAAGGCGCGTCTTGTTGGTGATGGTAAATCTCAGCGGGAGGGCATTGATTGTGATGAGACTTTTAGCCCCGTGGTCAAACCCGCAACTATTCGCACTATTTTAAGTATTGCTCTTTCTAAGTCTTGGTCTATTCATCAGCTTGATGTTAAGAATGCATTTCTTCATGGTAACTTAAATGAAACTGTTTACGTGCATCAACCTCTTGGTTTTCGTAATCTTGTTCATCCTGATTATGTTTGTCTTCTTCGCAAGTCTCTCTATGGTCTTAAACAGGCTCCTCGGGTCCGATGTTGCTTATCTGCTTTTGTATGTTGATGATATTGTGCTTACGGCCTCATCTGACTCTCTTCGTCAGTCCATTATGGATAAGTTGAGTTCTGAATTTGCTATGAAGGACTTAGGTCCTCTCAGTTACTTCTTGGGTATTGCTGTTTTACGTAACTCTGCAGGTTTATTCCTATCTCAGCACAAGTATGCCAGTGAAATTCTTGAGAAAGCTGACATGTCTCAATGCAAACCAACTCCTACTCTAGTTAATACTTCAAGTAAACTAAGTGCTGATGAGGGTTCTCTTTATGATGACCCTACTTTATACCGAAGTCTGGCTGGGGCATTACAGTATCTTACATTCACTCGTCCAGATATTTCCTATGCGGTCCAGCAAGTGTGTCTTTTTATGCATGCTCCTCGCGTAGCTCATATGGCTGCCCTTCATCGCATCCTTCGCCACATCCAGGGTACTCTTGATTATGGCTTACAATTATATACTTCCACCATTTCTTCTCTTATTTCTTATATGGATGCTGATTGGGGTGGTTGTCCAGACACTCGTCGTTCTACTTCCGGCTACTGTGTTTTTCTGGGTGATAACTTGATATCTTGGTCTGCCAAACGTCAACCTACAGTATCCAAATCCAGTGTTGAGGCTGAATATCGTGGTGTTGCAAATGTAGTATCGGAGACTTGTTGGCTACGTAACTTACTTCTTGAACTCCATTGTCCTATTTCTACTGCTACTCTTGTTTATTGTGACAATTTTAGTGCTGTATATCTGTCGAGCAATCCAATTCATTATCAAAGGACCAAACACATAGAGATGGATATTCATTTTGTTCGTGAGAAAGTCAAGCGTGGTGAAGTTCGAGTTCTTCATGTCCCATCTCGATTTCAAATTGCTGATATATTCACTAAAGGTCTTCCTCAGATTTTATTCGATGAATTTCGATCCAGTCTTAGCGTCCGCATACATCCTGATTCGACTGCGGGGGTGTGATAGAATAGCATATTATTCTTAGCATAATCTTTTGATAGCATTTAGAATATTTAGAATATTTGGTGAATATTTAGATTTTAGTAAATATATTGTAATTATATTGTTTCCTAAATCATAGGACCCTCTTTGTATTTATTCCCATTCACTTAATGAGAAATCAATGAAGCAATTATTTCTAATAATCCTCTGGTACTATCACCCCTCCTGAAAACTCTTTAGCAAGTTGATCCGGATCCAGAACCCTATACTCGATAGAATTGCACTGACAGCTACGAACACTACAAAAATAAAAGGGTTAGGCGACAAAGCATTTTAGTCGCCTAATCTGTCGCATAAGCCATTTGGCGACAAAATAGGCGACAAAACACTTTGTCGCCTAAAAGTTTGTCGCCTTTGGTTTTTTTTGTCGCCTAATCTGTCGCCTAACTCTATGCGACAAAAATAGGAAAGTCGCTTATTTTGTCGCCTAATTATTTAAGACGAATTAAAAAAAATGAATATTTGTTATTATTATTTAATAATAATAGTATTATATTACTATTATTATTAAAATAATAATAACAAATATTCAATTTTTTTAACAAATATACATTATTAAAGTAATATTTACACAACAAAACTGAATTAAATAAAATTTAATGAGTAAATGAAATCTTAACTAAAAAATAATTAGTAAATTGTTAATGGTTCTTTATTATATTAATGATTCCCTAAAAAATAATTATCCTTTCCAAATTCTGAAAAATTATAAATTTATAAAAAATCATAAATGGTCCAATAATATGAAAGAACAAAAAAAACTCAGAATTGAAAAATAAGTGAAGAACATAAACAAAAAAAACAATAATCCAACACAAAAAAACTGAAAAAAAAGAGAAGCCAAAAACTTTTAAAAAATGAAGAACGAAAAACCAAGTTGAAGAACAAAAACATGAACAACAAAAACAAACAAAAGCGAAAAATTGAAAAAAAAAACGAAGAACAAAAGTGAAAAAATAAAGAACAAAATCGAAGAACAACAACACTAAATCGAAGAAAAAAACGGAGATAAAAAACGAAGAACAACCCAAACTCGAAGAACAACAACCCAAACTTGAAGAACAATAACCCAGATCGTAGCAATCAAAACTCAATGTTGGGAAGATTTTTCAAAAAGTTTGAAATTAGAGTGAAGATAAGTGTTTAATTAAGCTTCTTGTTGTAGCTCCTATTAATGAAGTGATTAAGCTTCTTGTAGAAATAAGTTTATGGGGGTTTAGAGAAGGAGAAGAAATGTATTAGAGAAGGAAGATGGGAGAATATGGAGAGAATCGGAGAAGATGAAATAAAATGGGAGACGTATACAAGTGATGAATATGGAGGGTTTAAATAATATGAATAACTCTATGTGACAAAAAAGTTTTGTCACCAATTTTGTAGCATAAAAGTTCGGCTACAAAATAGGCTACAAAGAGTTTTGTCACATAAAAGTTTGGCAACAAAAACTTTTGTCGCTTATTTTGTCACATAAAAGTTTCCCGCCCAATTACTAAAAATTGAACCGTTTAAAATTTTTGAACAATAATTTTGGCGACAAAAAAGCCCTTTGTCGCTAGTTCTGTCGCCAAACTTAGAGGCATCAACTTTATTTTTTGTCGCTTAACTTAGGTTTTTTTGCAGTGGAATGGAGGCCTGGATAGAAGAGTTATTAGCTGGGGGCTGTGGCCCGTGTCGAGCTGGTTAGTTGGGTACACGACTTTGTAGCCGATTTGGGATTGTGCTTCTTCCCAAAGTGTGGTGGATTCAAGGGCCATGGAAGAGTAGTAAGGCTTAGAGTAAGTGAGTCTGAGTGTCCGGGGTTCGGCATGGGAAGAACCACGGTTGTGCAGCATATCAAATTGGTCAAGTAGTAATGTGGAGTACCCTCTTTTTGAGGTTTGGTAGGCAGTGCAGCTACCCATGATACCTCCTCCCACTACTATTACGTCCAACGTTGAACTCGTCATCTCGATCCCTTCTGTAAGTTAGTCCTAACATAGATCAAAATGTAATCACTAAGTTTATAATTAAGGAAAAATGACCTAGAATAATCCAACCTATTCGTGATTTTCCTACAATAATCTTACACCATGAATAATCTCAACTTTGAGGGGTATCTTCCTAGAGTAAACCCGGTGACCGAATGACTTGCTATAACAATTTTTTTTTTTAAAAAACAAAGATAAATTAAAATAAAATGTCGAAAAAAAAACATCGAAAAGTTATTCAAAAAAAATTTATGATTTTTTTTAATATTTAGAATTTTAAATATATAATTTTTTAAAATTTTTCTCTAATTTTAAATTAATTTTCAGTTGACTTTGTTTTGGTGAATTACCTACCATAGAAGGTCATCAGGTTACCCAATTTTACTCTAGTCAAACACCCCTTAAAATTGGGATTATTCATGATTAATCAACATTATGTGAGATTATTGTAGGAATATTTTAGGTAAATTTTCTTATAATTAATGGTATATTTAATCAATGGACCATGTGCATAAGTAGCTATCTCCTTTTCTCTTTTTCTCTTTCACAACAGAGCTCATTACAAACTATCTACAGATAACTAATTGATTACATGACAAAATCTTGAATGAGTAACTCAGAAAATCCATGTGAAAGGCAAACTTTAGTGATTCAAAACATGATCAATTATTGAACTAATTGATTACAATTGTGCCATAAATTGAAAAACTGACTTCAGCATAATATAAATGTCAAAAAGCTGAAATACAACGGCCCGTTTGGTTAGTGGTATTAAATGGTGGTAATAAGAATGATTTATAGTGTAAAGTTTCATGAAAAGTTTCATATCATTCCCATGGTAATGAAACTTTGATCACAAAAAAAAAATTTTGTTTATAAAATTTTGTTACCACCTAATACCACCTCTCCCAATGGTAATGCATTGGAATAAATTTTATGAAGAAAATGAGATAACTAAAGTTGGACAACCATGTCCATCAAGGTAGCCAAAAGATTTTTCAACCAAAATTATACTATAATTTTATTCCCATTACCCCCGTTTATTACCACCTACCAAACGGGCCGTAAGAACAATGACTAATAAGTTGTAAACATTACTCCCTCCCCAGTCCCTACAACTAAATTTTCCTTCTTAACTTCATTAAGTTTTTAACCTTTTAAAATAAACAAATTATAGAAGTACTTAACATAAGCCTTTTATATATTCCAAACTTGAAAACCAGAAATTAAAGAGAATTTTGAGGTAAACACAAGCATATCTATATTTATACATTGATTTACAAGAGATATAAGTAATTACCGGATTTATGTATCTAAAATAAAAGGAACTAATATCATTTTTACTAAATCCAAAAAAGAAACTTACCCAAGCAAATCAGATATTGGTATGGACTTGAAGACTAGGCAAGAGTCATGTAGTGTATGTGATTGAAAGTGCATCAAATATTGGTATTGGAGTGTTCACTACATTATTTATAAAACTCCTATTACTCTTCAATCTTCAGCCTAATTCTACTTCGCTACGTCTTCCATTTATTCTTATTTAATTTGAATAATTGTAATTGTGATGCAAAAGGAGAGGTGGCTAGCTGTATCAATTTGACTAATTTCCTAAACTATATTTCTATCTACTTCAACTCACTCCTAATTGATAGTCCCTCTATTATTTATCTATAATTTATCTATAACTATTACTAAAACAAAACACAGCTGACATCATCAACTTTTAAATTTGCTCATGTGTCGTTTTCTCATTAAAAATTTTCCCTCTAAATTTTAATGATGATGTCATTGTTATTATGATTAACTTTAACTTACTATTTTCATATTTTGACTATATTATTATTCTTATTAATTGTTATTTTAGTTTTTAGGTCAAATGACATTTAATGTATTAGAAAACTATATATTATATTTCATTTATTTCAATTATTTATAAAATATTTTTAATTTCATTTAATAAATAAATATTATTTAGCTTTTGGATATTTTGAGATGGTTAAAACATAATATAAGAGTACTTTTATTAGGATTTGTTTTTTTTATTTATACTCTTGGTTACTTAAATGTAATGCTTAATTTTAATATGATTTAGGTTATGAATATCTTTATATAAGTCACTTATTTTTTATGAAAAAGAAATTATCTTTGTCGTTTAAAGTAATAAAATAATTTTACATATTTCTATGTATTAATATTTGATTTTAAAGTGTGCTATTAATAGTCTAAATATTTAATACTTCTATAAATTAATGTAATTGCTATTTTTGTTATAAAAATTTGTGTGTTGTTTTTATTAAGAAATCATAATTTTATATTGTACTCAGGGTATGAACCATTTGCTTTTTTTATTCAAAATATAAAAAAAAATATATAAATATAATTATATACTTGCGCACAATTATGATATAATGTATGTAATGTATACAACGGTTCATAGTAAAACAAAATATAACTATGATATACAATTTATTTCTAAAAATTTTAATTTATTAATTTATACAAATATGTCAGAAAATTTGGTAAAGCCGTGCATCGTAGATGCACGGGCACTAAAGGAAAATTTGCTAAAAATAATCCCAACTATACCCGTTGGCCAAAAATAATTTCAACTATCAATTATTTTTTAATAATCCCAAACATTCTCATAATTTGTTAAAAACATACCCACATCCCTTTTAACCGGCTGCAACAGGTAACTTTTCCACTTTTTTCTTTCTTTTTTGATTAATAGATGAAGGGGAAGTGTTAATTTTGAACAATTAAGTAAAAAAAAAAGAAAAAAAGTGGAAAGGTTACCTATTCCAGCCGGTAACAAGGGGGTGGGTATATTTTCAACAAATTATGAGAATAGTTGGGATTATTAAAAAATAATTGATAGTTGGGATTATTTTTAGCGAACGGGTGATAGTTGGGATTATTTTTAGCAAATTTTCCTAAAATCAAATAGTGTCGATAATATTAACCAAAATCACTTATAACATAAAATTAATCTTTAAATCTTTGTATTTGTAACCATATAATTCAAAGCAAAGAAATAATTTATTATATTATTATTATTAAAACAAATATGTGAAAAAATAGACAAAAATTACCATCCATCAATATAATTTTATCAAAGTTATTATCGTTAAGCTATATTATATTGATAAAGTTACCCATGTAAATCAAAAAATGTTCGTCAATAGTTTTGTCAAACTTTAATTTCTAGAACTTTAACATGCAATAGAATACTTTGACTTTTCATCAATATATTATATTTTAATCAAAATTATAGATTTTTATCGTGTATGATTATAAAACATTTAAAAGAAAAATAAAATATATAAACTGAATATAAAATATTATATAAATTTTGAGCTTGAGACACAAGATTGTTTATATGATAATAGAAAATTAAATTATTTTATTTGTCTTTTTATTATAGAATCCTTTCTTAATTTTATTTAAGATTTGAGATACAAAGAATTATAGGTTTATATAAGGAAACATATTTATATTTAATCAAAAAATATTATATTATTAATGAGTTAGTTATTGTATGCGTAAAATATTAACTTCACTTGATCTGGGGAAATAATCATCAAGAAGAGATGATTAGAGAGTTTTCTAGGAAGAATTAGAAATACATGATAAGATGATAAAAGAGATGCTTAGTTGAGATATCTACGTAAAATAATTGTCACAATGTAAGTTTTTTTAAGTTGTCAAGATAGTTAATGGGACACGTGTTGTGATTTAAGAAAGGAGGCGCCATTTTAGAGATAAAAAGAACCATAAAGAAGAGAGAAGGATGAGACACGTCAAGTTAATAATAACTTTAGCAAGCAAGAGAATTTCGGGGATTGCTTAGGGTCAGATATAGAACATTCTCTACACCAAATGATAGGCTATAAATACTCCAACGGAGACTCATAAATGAGGTTATTGATTTCTCCTTATAGAAGAAGATATAATTGAACAAAACCTCAAAAATCTAAATTACAGTTGAAGATATAATTAAAGATATAATTGAACATAAGTTACAATTATTTTCAAGTACTCACATTGCATTGATCTTCAAAAGACAATTTGAAGAAGTAAAATCACTAAAAAAAAGGCATGTACCCACACTTATTTACCCACGTTAATTAAGTGTGAAGGTATTTGCATTTAGCCACGCTTAACAAGTGTGGGAATATTACCTTCATTTTTAAGTGTGGGGAAATGCTTGCATATCAACTTTAGGTTAAAAATTACCCACGCTTATAAGCGTGCCTATAAAGACACGTGACCACGCTTATAAGCGTGGGTACTAGCATAATAAAATAAAAATAATTAAAATATGAAAAAAGGCGCGTTAGTGGGTCTTTTTATCTTCCAAATAAGCTCCCTAATTTAATAAACTTCCTAATGTACACCCGTATACAATACCTCATTTGCATATCACAAAATTCTTCTACTCTTCATTTCCAAAATTCTTCTTCAACAATTTAGTATTACTGCTTCTGCCGGCCTCCATTGCTATTTATTTGCTAACATCAAATTAAGAGGCGTGTATTATTGTTCTTCTATCTGCCTTCATCTGCTAATCTACAGGTAAATTTACTGTTCTTTACAATTCTTTTCAGTTTTTATGATTTTGGTTTTCCTTCCTTCTCCCTAATATACTTGATTTGGTTTTAATTTTAACTTTGATTTATGTATGTTTTTGGTTAATTAATAATTTCATTTTCAATGATTTTGATTTATTTTGGTATTAGGCGTGATATTGTCTTAGTATTTTTTTGGTATTTTTTTGGTATTAGGCGTGATAATTTCATATATGATGAAGATCAGTTTCTTTTTCTAAACTTTGTCTTAAATATTGTCTTAGTATGCTACTAGATAGTGCCCGTGCGATGCACGGCTTTATTAAATTTTCTAATATATTTGTATAAATTAAGAAATTAAAATTTTAAGAAATAAATTTTACATTATACTTTTATTTCATTTTATTCTGAATAATTGTATACATTACGTACATTGTATCATATTTTGCATAATGCACACAGGTGGTAGTGAAAATTTAATTCACGCCAAAAAAATCACAACAAAAAGATAAAAAATTAATTCTACATTTAATATAATTATATTTATACTTTTCTTTTTTTTTATTTTGAATAAAAAAGCAAATTGTTTGTACGTGGAGTATAAAATACGAAATTATGAGCTTTCGAATAAAAATAAAAACATACTAATTTTTGCTAACAAAAATAATTGTTACATTAATTTAAATTAAATATTACTACTATTAATAACACACTTTAAACTGAAATATTATAACATAGAAATATGTAAAATTATTTCATAGTAGATCAAATGAAAAAGATATTTTTCTCATAAAAAACATAAGTGACTTATATAAAGATAGTCACAGTATAAATCATATTAGAATTAAGCATCGCATTTAATTAACCAAGAGTATTAATAACAAAAACAAATCCTAATAAAAGTATATTATATTTTAACCATCTCAAAATATCCAATACACTAAATAATACTCGTTTAATAATAAAAATTGAAAAGATTTTATAATTGAAATAAATGAAATATATATAAATTTTTCTAATAAATTAAATGATTTGACCTAAAAAGTAAAAAAAAATACTCAATATTACTTATTATACTCAAAATTCGAAAATAGTAAAGTCAAAGATAATCATGATAACAATGACATCATCATTGCATTTTGGAGGGAAAACTTTCAATGAGAAAGTAACACGTAAGCGATTTTAAAAGGGAATGATGTCAGCAGTGTTTTGTTTTAGTAATAGTTATTATAGATGCTTTACAGTAGTCAACTTCTCTTTGTTCTATCAGATATCAATTAGTATATTAGATAAGTTGGGTTTCTCTTAATTTTTGGATTCTATCAAATAGTAATTGGTTTCTATCAGTTGGTGTGCCAAGGCTAATACTGGATGTTTGTCTTTGAGTTTTGCACTTGATGCCTATTAGATATTATTTTTGCTGGTATACTGATGTTTATTATTTAGCTTGTTTAGCCACACTGGTTTGTGTAGGCCGAAAACTTGTCTAGCCTTTTCATGCCAAACTTTGGCTCTTTTGATGATTTATGGTCCTCCCTTGTTTCAATGCCAAACTTTGGCTCTTTTGATGATTTACTGATGTTAGTAGATTTTGTTAGTATTTGTGGGTGCAGCAGTCAACTGTTGTACTTGTGCTTGTTGCTATTAATACAAATCAGTTAATACAGATAAACAAGTAGTAACTGCTCTCGACTTATTCGTACTTTATTTATTCGTTGTGTTAGTACAAAACAAATCAATTAAATTGTTGTGTTGTGCGCTAAGGTACAATTACTTAGTACTCAAAAAGAGCAATGCAACAAGAGCTATAGTAGTTGCATATTGTACAATACAAATCAGTTAAATTGTTGTTAAATGCTGCATATTATATTGCTCTCTCATTGAGAATTAGCATATAATTCTTGCACTTGGAACTTATTTCTTAACTTTTTCTCCTTTTTTGTGTTCAATTTGTGGGTACTAGTCAAGGAAAATGGATAAAAGTTGGATTACAATGAATCGGACCTCTTCTGAATATATAGAGGGAGTCGAATCGTTCTTAGATTTTGCTTTTGCAAATACTTTGTATCACAACGTGATAATTTGTCCTTGTAATAAATGTAAAGTTGGAAATAATAAGTGGTTCTCTAGAAATATTGTTTCATATCATTTGATGTTTAATGGATTTTGGGCCAACTATAAAGATTGGGTGTATCATGGGTAAACAAATTACATGCTAGCTTCTTCTAATCTCAACTTGAATAAAACTAGCACAATTGATATTGATCCTAAGGTTGCGGGTTGTGTTGATACTACAAGATTGTTACATGATATTTTTGAGAATGTAGGGCCAGAGTGTGTTGAGAATGAAGACTTTAGTCATGATTTCGTTATGTGAGATATCGAGATTGATGATAATGATTTTCATTTTGATGATGCAACGGGTGAAGGAAAACATCATAAAGATGCTGCATATGCAAGGATTAGAGAGTTAGCCGATGAATTATTATATCCGGGGTCAACTTATTTAAAATTGTCTTTTATTTTGCATCTATTTCATTTGAAATTCATGCGTGGTTGTTCTATAAAGTCATTTGATATGTTACTGAAGTTGTTGGTTAGTGTCTTTCCTGATATAAATTCGTTTCCTTCATCATGGAATAAATGTATGCAATTGAATAAGGATTTGGGGTTTCAATATGAAAAGATTCATAGTTGGCTAAATGATTGTATATTATACTGGGGTGGAAGGGGAAATCAAGATGAGTGTGACAAGTGTCAGACCTCACGATGGAAGGATAAGGATAGGAGATTACCAAACAAAGTTTTACGCTATTTTCCTCTTATACCGAGGCTACTTAGGATGTATAAGTCATCCAGAATAGCCGAGGATATGATTTGGCACCATAAAGATAGAACCAATGATGGTATTCTTAGGCACCCGGCATATGGTAAAGCTTGGAAAGATTTTGATGAGCGATTCCCTGATTTTGCATTGGACCCTCGAAATGTTAGGCTAGGACTTGGCCTGTAGTTGCTAATATTCTAATTTGTTAATTGATATTATTTGCTAGTACCTCAGTTATTGTCTTATTGTTACTTTAGGAGTCGGCATTAGAGGTTATAAAAAAAAAGACGGGACAATTAGAAGTCGTTTTCTCATAATCAACCACAAAAGTTGAGAATTTGGCCCACAAAAACTTGATGGGAGATGTAACTAAGGGAAGGGTTATTGGATATGGTCCTAGGGTGTTTGCTAAAGACCTAAACAACATGCATTATCCAAGTGATTCTCAAGTGATAACGGAACTCATGAACACAGTGGATAACAATTTGTGACTGAATACCTTCTCGATGTGAGAGGTATCCCTGAATACATTATTTGAGAAAACCAACACCAAAAAGATTTGACGAGATTGTTGGCCTTTAGTGAAGAACAAGGATTCTCTGACATGATTGATAGTATTGATTGCATGCATTGGGAGCAGAAGAATTTCCCAGTAGCATGGAAAGGGCACTATCAAGGCCGTGCTGGTGTTGCAACATTAATTCTTTAAGTTGTCGATGATGGTAACCTATGAATATGGCATGCCTTTTTTGGGATACCAGGTTCATATAATTATCTCAACGTGCTATACCAATCACCTCTTTTAGTTAATATGTTTGAAGGAAGGGGCACCACCTATGGAAATCAATACGGAATAGTTTACTATCTCACCGATAACATTTATACTAAATGGCTTAGTTTTATTCATTGTATTAGTGAACCATAAACACCAAAAGCAAGGTTATTTGCCCAAGATCAAGAAGCAACAAGAAAGGATTTGGAGTAAGCATTTGGGGTGTTGCAACTTTTGCAATAATTAGAAAGACCTCACTTGCTTGGGATGAAGAATGACTCTCTAATATAATTATTTCTTATATAATTATGCATAATATGATAGTGGAAGATGGAAGAGATACATATACATACTATGCTAATGATAGATAGTTAATGGGAGATCACCCACAAGGTCAATTGAAAGGTAGAAGTGGATTAAATGATGAATTTGATTATTACACAGATGGAATTGTTGATGTTAATTGATGCTTGGTAAATAAGGATGATGTTAAAAATCGACAAACACATTTATCCTTAGAAGATGACTTGGTTGAAGAAAAACTAAGTGTTGTAACTTAATTAGAACACATATTAATGCACCTAGGATCAATGATTAGATTCCCAATTGGTTTGAGGAAAAACAAGATTTGAAAACCTATATTCTGAAATGAGTAATTGCAAGAATCAATCATCAAACTAAACAACACACAACAATTAACGAGTTTCACCTAATATGGGCTACATCCTCCCTAGCCTAGGTGTTTTCATTGATGTATAAACAAGCTTTTTGAAGCTTTCGATGAGAATTACAATGATTTTCAAAGAGGGGTTGGAGAAAGAAGAAGAGAAGAATAAGTGTGGATCACACTTTTAGAGAGAGAAAAATAATCAAAGATTAGCTCAACTAAATTAGTGTATCACTACGACATAATTTGCTTTTAGTGGAATATATTTAGCGACATTTAATTTAAATTTCGCTATTTCAAATTTCTTATAGTTTATATAGAGGATTTAATGACATTTATTAGACCCTTTAGCAGCATATTAAAAAGTAACACTAAAACTTTTAGCGACATAGGATCTAGTGACACTTCTCACACATGCCACTATAGACTCTTGTGAGAATTACATATGCCACTAAAGACCAAATTAAGTGTGTCATTTTTTTAATGCCAGTCGCAAAAAACTAAATTTATTGTAGTGTATTTATAATACATACCATTAATACTAAATTACAATGACAAAACGGCTTCATGGTGATCCGCCGACTCGGCTTCATGGTGATCAAGCATGACTGCCAGTCGACTTGACTCACTGCCTCAAGCTGCTGATTTCCCTTATGAAGCTATTTCATGCATCCATGCTCAAATGCTCAAGCTATTTCATTAGCTGATTTTAGTTGTTGTGTATTTATTTTATGTAAGAGCTTTGTAATATTCCTCCTTACGGATAAAAGTAGTATTATCTCATATTCTAATTAATTGCTTCATATTCAGATTAAATGTTTCATTTTCCTTATGAATAAAATTACATTATATTTTTATCTTACCTATAATTTTATGAAATTCAAATATTTACGCTAAGCTATCAATTTTTTCTTGATATCCTTCTTCTATTAAGAATTAATCCATTATAAAAAAACATTTATAAAAAATTTAATATGATAGAATTGTCCAACCAAAGGAAACATTAACGAAGCACATGGGCGAGTTAATTTTATTGATCTCAAAAGAGGGAAAGATGAGCGCTAACATACTCTAATCCCCCCCTACTACATAAGGAAAAAAGAACAGAGAAGTGAAAGCTACATGCATCACTACAAAGCTACAATTTATTCATAAACATGAATTAGCGTCGGAATTATATCCAGTACATAATCCAAAAACTCCTCATCTTTTAGAACCAGCCAGCAGTGAAATCCAGGAAAGAAGCCAATATTGTCTGTCGAGGGGAAATTCCTGTTTCTGTTTGCAATTGTTGCCGACACTTCCTTTGGCACTGCATTTTCTGTTGCCTTGGCTGCATTTGACACCTCTGTTGGCACTCTTGGAACCGTTTTTGTGGGTCCTGGTACTCATTCTCGGACTCTTCCGGGAATCCAAAGCGAGACCCTTGGCCTCTCTGTCCTTGAAACTCTTGCTGACACCTCATCTGACATTCAAAACCTCTTCCTTGCCTTTGACACCTTTGTTGACACTGACGATACTTTTGCTGTTGTGGGTCACCACTACAAATAAATGGTTAAATGGCGACGAGAGCTTTCAACGCCTTTTGGAAGCTATTTGGTCAAAAAGTGGAATTAGCGACGACTTGGCGACGAAACCAAGTTCGACGCTAAATCATTGGACGCTAAATAAAACTTCGACGCCATTTGGACGCCAATTGTGGTCAAACCTACAGCTTCCACTTAGCTTCCAATAGGCGTCCAACTACCTGGCTTCCACTTAGCTTCCACTTTTTTGGACGCTGATTCGACGCCATCTTTCATAACAGACGGCTTCCACCTAGCGTCCACTTAGCGTCAAACTCAAAAAATACTTAGCGTCAACTTTGCCGTCGCCATTTCGAAGCAAGCTTTTTAAATTTTTTCGTAGCATCAATTTGTATTTTATTATTATTTATATTTATATAAATATATTTTTATATATTTAATGTATTATATATATATAATATATTTTTATATTTATATTTTATATCTAATATTTATATATTTTAAAATAATTGGTAGGAAAACTAAACAACTAAACAATTAAACAAATTGAACAAATAGATAAATATACTATCTTAAAATTAACATAAATATAAAAGTACGGTACATAAATAAGTCTATTGATTGGGAGGTTGGGAGACACATTGATACAAATTATTTTGGCGAAGAAGATTTTGGTAAGATTCTCGTTCTGCAACTACTTGATTGGACAGCGTTGATGAATCTCGACAGCGTGGTCGTGTTCATAAGCCGATTTTGGGAAAGCTTCCTCTAATCGATCGTTTATCACCTTTTGTCGCTGGTCCATATTCTTTAAATTTTTCTTCTATTATAGCCAATAAATCCTGTTGAGAAGTGGGAGTACAAGGCTCTTACGGATACATAATTTGAGAGCGGAACCTAACCAAACACTATCTTGCGTTTTTCTTTTTACCTTGATCAACATTATTCATGCGTCCAACCACATTTGATTTGGGTCTCAGGTTGGATGCTCTTCTTGTAAAGCGATATTGACCTTGATAAATTAAAACTCAATAAAATTATAAAGTTATTAATTAAAAACAAAAATATAATAAATTACAAGTATGCAAAAGTATTACATGAACTTTTTCGCTTTTGTATTTGTCCACTGGAACAATTACGGATTGTGTCGAACAACCCATGAGTTTTGTAAACACTTCATAAGGTGTGGGTTTTGACCCATGGAATTTTCTGAAAAAACAAAAATAAGTTAATATTTACCAATAAATAAGTTTAAATTCAATATAATGATAAATATTTACCATATCCATAGTTTTGCATGCTGATCTGAGCTAGATATGGGTGGCTAGCCTTATCTCTTCCTCCCGTCTATTTGGGTTTAGTGAAATAGCCTTGTTTTCAGGAAGTTCCCAAATTATCTTCCATTGTTCCCAAGTATCCGGACTCACGAAATCTGGCTTCCAACCGTCTTACTCTTTGTAGCCTTTGTAAGCATATCGAATATAGCTTTGAGGCTTTTTTTCCCCGCCTTTCTAACTTACGATCAAGAGGGAGTCCCACTTATATTCTTTCTAAACACATAAATATTTTATTAGATAATTTTTTATAATTACATTATTCAAAAAATATGAAAACATTGAATTATGTTTTTATTTTACCTTAAACTCATCGAAATAAAAATCCTTGGTGGCTTTAGTGACACCCTTCAACTAGTACCTTCCACATCTTGTCGCAGTTGAAAGGTACTTGTAATCTTATTGAAACTAAGCTTCCTACCACGGATCAAAGCTTATAATAATAAAAATTAATCCATAGTAAAATTTCAATAATAAAAAATCGATATTAATAATAAGATTATGAAATATTTACTCGTTGATGTTAGTGTCCATGGCGGATCAGGACGAGGATCATTACTAGTAAGCTTCTACATTGTTAACAGAACCAGCAACCCCTTGAGAAGTACCTTGAGTATTTTGTGTACTCTCATTTATACTATTAGAGTTAGCTTGATTTCTGATTTGTTCATTATTTACCATAAAACCATCAACCCATTCATTGGAATTGTTCATGTTTTCTACACAAATATGAAACCCTAATTTTACACCATAAAATTTACAAAACATCATATGTTCTCCGAAAAATACGTTCTCCATGAAAATCACCAGAAAAATCATAGATAAAACATACATAACAAATTAGAAAAAAAATATCCGAAAAATATCAGATAAATATTAAAAAAAATCCGAAAAATATCATGAAAAAAAATATATAACAAATAAAAAAGAGTCATACACAAATTAATCATATGCATCATATTATCATGAATCATTAAATAACATAAAGAGAATTTTTAAAGAAAAACAATAAGTACTAACCTTTGATTAAGAAAAATCCGATTATACACTTGAAGAAGAAGAAAAGTAAACCAAGATGAAGATTAAAATGAGGATAAATTATTAGATGATTAAAAGTTTTGAGATCAACAAAGAAAAGATGAAAACAAGTAGAGAGAAAAGAGTATGAAGTTTAGGGTTTTGTGAGGCAAATGAAAAATTAGGACAAGAATTGCATGTAAGGTACGTGGAACATAGCGTCCGCAACTTTGGAAGCTACTCCGTCGCCATGTATTGGTAACACGCAAACATTTAATATACCAGCCAAAGTCAACAAAATTTCAGAAGAAGTACAAAAGGCGTCAGAATTTTGCATTAGCGTCCTTTGAAGTACAAAAGGCGTCAGAATTTTGAATGTCGATTTGCTCGACCTTTTAGTTCTTGGCGTCCCTTTTTGACGTGATTGGTCGCCATTTTCATTATAAATTTCGAATTTTGAAGTTTTCCCTCTAATTATTATTATTATTATTATTATTATTTTTTTTTTATTTTATTATTATTATTATTATTATTATTATTATTATTATTATTATTATTATTATTGTTATTATTATTATTATTTTTATTACTGTTATTATTATTATTCTTAATATTATTATTATTACTGTTATTATTATTATTATTATTTTTGTTTTTTTGAATTATTATTATTATTATTATTATTATTATTATTATTATTATTATAATTATTGTAAAACATTACAAAATATGATATAAATAATTATAGAACTAATTTTAGCTACTATTCATCACTAATTTAATCTTCGTTCTCTGCTATTTCATCATCATTCTTAGTCTTACGCGTACAAGATCCACTCCCGTCTTCATAGGTTTCTGCATCGATATCGTCCACATGTGGTGCAATTTCACCAGATGAATCAAGAAGCGGTGCATGGGAAACATCTTCTTCAATTGTAATATTTTCCCTATTCTCTTCTTGAAAAGCAACATCTTTTGAATCTTGTTGTGTTTCACTGTCAAATTTGTTTTGTTTAACTTTGCAAACTGCTCTCCAATCTTTCATATTTTGTCTTGTACTCGGATATGAAAGATAGTATACTGAGATGCTTGGTAGCCAATACAAATGGGTCATAAATACGATCTGACGACCATGATGTATGTCAACTAGTTTGTATAAACATGAACTTTTGTCCGTGACTATTTCGTAGTAGTTGGGTCGAACCAATGACATTTGAACAAGCGTCACTCTTTTGATAGGCATCCCGGATATTCAACTTCTAATGTCCGACGAAGCCCATAAAAATCATCTTAGATCCGGGCTATTGTCGTGACTTTACGACACTCCACTATTGTCTGTAGATTTATTGCTTGCATGAAGTGTTGTGTGGAATCTATATCCGTTTGTATAACATACATTGTAACTCCGAGCATGTTTTCGGGGTCGATCGAATGCATGCCTTCAAAATATCACCGTTTTCTCGGTTATCAAAACATCCTTATGCGGCTTGTGAAATATAAACAATAATATAAATTATAATCACATAAATATGCTTAACATAAAATATTCTAAATGAAAAACATACTGATGTTCTGAACGCGTTTGTAAAATTCTCTTGCACAAACATTTCAATCCTTTCACTTGACCAATTCGGTTGATGTCTTTCAACTCCACTCTTAAACTCTAACACAAATATTTCCAACTCGGTTGACCAATTCGGTTGATGTCTTTCAACTCCACTCTTAACCGTATCGTAGGCAATATCGTATCGTTTCACCCAAAATATATGTTTTTCCTTTTCAATGAAATCTGATCGGATGACTGAATATTGATAACACACCAGATCTAACATTATTGTAGCTTCCATCATCATTCCTAGGAAGGTCTCTGACCCTGCATCGGACATGTGGCTCAGAGTAATGTGAAACAAAATGCGATGCTTCCTCAGTTAAATAAGCATTGCATATTGAGGCTTCAACGTGGGCTTTATTTTTCACATTATGTTTCAAATGTCTGAGGTACCTATATAATAAATCAAAACAACGTTGTAAAAAAAAAGAATGACCAATGTATATATCAATTAAACAACTACATATAACTAACCTCTCAAATGGATACATCCATCTGTATTGGATCGGTCCTGCAATCCTTGCCTCATATGCCAAATGAATAGGAAGGTGTTCCATGCTATCAAAGAATGTGGGGGGAAAAATAGTCTCCAGTTTGCATATGATAACTGGAATATCTGCTTCCATCTTCTTCAAATCCTCCAAACATAACTTCGTGGTTGTCAAACTTCTAAAATATAAACTCAACTCGGTAAGAGCTTCCCAAACTTTCAATGGTAGCAATTCTCTGAATGCAATTGGAATTAATCGTTGCATGAAAACATGACAATCATGACTTTTCATGCCGAACAATTGATGCTTGGCCATGTCAATATTCCTTGCCATATTGGACACATAACCATCGGGAAATCTTAAGTTTTTCAACCATTGAAGTAAAACACAAATTTGTTGGTCACTTAATGTATAAGAGGCTTTCGGAATAGATGAACCTATATATAACCAAAATAACATGTTTAATAAATTATTATTAATATTAAAATACTAATTATAATGATTTGAGAGTACACGCACCTATAGGATGCAATTCTGAACGTATACCAAGTTCTCGCAGATCGTGCCTTCCCTTGATGTGATCCTTTGTTTTATTTGGCACACACAGCGTGTTGAATATGTTATCAAAAACATTCTTCTCTATGTGCATAGCGTCCAAATTATCGAATCATGTTTGTTTTCCAATATGGCAAATCGAATATACTTCTCTTCTTCCATCTCGAGTACTTACTAACTTGCTTATTATGATCGGTGCATCTTCTTCATTGACTCTCAAAATCCAAACTGGTCTAATTCATCAAGCAATTCATGCAGGTCCGAATAATAGGTGGATCTTTGTTCTCAAGAAGCTCGTCGAAATTTGTTCTATTTCTCCTATATGGATGGCTTCATCTAAAACCTTCTATGCAGTCAAACCAACACATTTTCTTGCTATGTGTAAGATAGAGGCTTGTGAATCATCCATGCGTAAGGGCAAGCATATGCCTGATCTCACCTGAGACGATTGAATAAGTTTGGAAAGTCATTGATTGTCCACATTAAATTGCGTAGTTGGAAATTCTCCTTTAGTGAGACATCATATGTATAAATCCCTCCTCCCACAACATATTCAACTCTTGTATCGGTTGAAGATATAAGTCAATGTTGTGCTTTGGATTCTGGGCGGGGACAATACTGGTAAGGAACATATAGGGCTTCTTCATGCACATCCATGGCGGAAGATTGTATGGTGTGACAATCCGAGGCACCACGGCAATCTTGTTGACCGAACTTCCAAAAGGGTTAAAACCATCGATTACACAAACCAAGTGCGCGTTTGAGTCTCCAATGCAAAATCTGGATGTATGTTGTTGAATGTCAACCACGCCGACTCGGCGGATGTATCATCTCTCCATCTTGGTCGCGTGCTCTGCGTGCCACCTCATATGCCTAGATTTGCCTCGAAGCATCAATCTTTTGTAACGGGGCCCGAGAGGAAAATAATGATATTGTTTTAGCGAAACCTTATTTCCACTACTTGTTTCTTCTCCATCTAGAAGTTTCACAAGCATGGCGAGAAGTTGCATTAGCATTATTCCCCAATATATCATACACCCGTTTGGACAACAATCAATCTTTTCCGCGGGTAATCCAAGGCAACTATTTGTTTTTTGGTGTCATAGAAGTTGTTTACCATCGTATTCTCATCTGGTATCACTTCGTTCACAATAGCACAAAACTCGTCGTAACACCTCTCAGAGAGACGATGGTCTGTCTTTAGGGTTGTAAGTCGAGCAATAATAGACATCTTGGTGTGAGTTTTACAACCTTCAAATAGAGGACTATTCTGACATTTAACATTTCAAAGAATTGTCTACCGAGGGTTTGGATATTTCAGCAGTTCGGTGGTTCATTATGTCGGTACTACATCAAACGGGGGACCGATGGTATGTGGAAATATACTAGCTACTGCATCATACACCATCTGTGAGTAAGGATTTTGGTTATTTGACGATTGCTCTTCTACTACCGCTACAACATTATTTGATGTTGTTCCTACTCGTGTGTTTTGATGATATTCCCACTCATAGTAATTTTCAACGAACCCCTTTCTCATCAAATGTTCTCTTATCTCGTTTGGTTCCTTATAACAACAATTCTTACATTTTTTACAAGGACATCTAAATTGAGAACTCATGCTATTTTCACGGTTTTTCCAAAATCTAAAAACTCTTCCAACCCTCTCATAAATCTTAAACTAAACTTTCCATTTTTACGGTTATACATCCAACTTCTTTCCTCCCTAACATTCATTTTAACACCTATACATAATATAATAATATAATTATTCAATTTATTTATTAAAGTAAATTAATGACAATAAATATATATAAAACAATTCATTAAAACAAATAAATTCTATGCTAGATACATAATATTTAATTAAAGCAAATTAATGAAAATAAAAATAAATAAAATAAATCATTAAAACATAAAAACAAATTACTAACCTCTTAAAGCTTTCCTTTCTTAATACTTAATACTTTCAATTGTTTCTCAAATATAAAATAACAACGAAACGTCTTGTTTATTTATACAAATAACGGCGACAACATGGCGACCATAAACCTCTCGCCAATTTCAAATTCAAAATCAAAATATCAACGGACTGAAATGGCGTCCACTTAGCTACCACAAGAAGAGGTCGCCAACAATAAAAAAAACAAAAGCAGCTGGCGTCCAAATAGCGTCCACATTTTTCGTCGCCAACTGGATGCATGAAATCAGCGTCCATTTAGCTACCAAATTTCTCGTCCCCATTTACCAAGCATTAAAAAGCTTGACTGTTTACATGTTGGCGTCCACATGGCGTCCAACTTGTCTCGTCGCTATTTCCTTTTCTCAGATGGCGTCCATCTTGCGTCCACATAGCCGTCGCCACTCGCGTCCAAATGATTTGGACGCTATTTCCCGACGCTAATCCAACAGTTTTTTGTAGTGCACGGGTCGTCGGGTTCTCAACCAGAAACTGTAATGGAGAGCAAGCCCATGTACATGTATCTCTCTCAGCAAGAGGAAGTCTTCTACATCGATCCATGCATATACCATAAATGTCGGGGTTTTCAGAGTCGTCAACATAGATATCAAGACCTCTTTCTCTTTCCCCCTGAAATTGGTCCATGCACTGTTTTTGACAGTGCAGTCTCTGGCTACGGGTTGTTTTTCCTTGGCATCTTTGTTGGCAAATTTGGAAGGGCTCAAAATGAGCTTGGTTATTGTCAAAATGGCGTCTTCCATGACTCTCCCTCTCGAACTCTTCCTGACATCTCTTCTGGCATTGCCATTGCTGACTCTGACCACGACTACCTATAGGGCACACAAAAATATACAACTTTTTTTTATTTGAACAGAGACCCACATTATATTTTTGTACGTTATATATATCGGTACCATCGGTTAAAGTTTGCCTCCATTAAATTAAATTAAACGAAAATTAAAAACTTCACAGTTTAAATATAAAACTCCAACTATTAATTATTAATTCAAAACTCAATGAAATTTTCCCTCAAATTAATGGGTTATTATTTATTAATTTAATAGTTGCAATATATATATATATATATATATATATATATATATATATATATATATATATATATATATATATATGAATTATAAATGATATAAGAAATCAGAAATTTTATTTTGAACATTTTTCTATCATTTTATCAACATTTTATTTTAATTAATTTTAAAAAAATAAAACTTAGGTGACTTGATTTATTTTAGAAAAATAAACTTTAAATTTAAAATTATTTATAATTGATTATTATAGACAAATCATAAATATTTTGATTTAATAATTGATTTTTTTTAATAATCCTAACTATTGATCGAATTTGCTGAAAACAGTCCCACTAAACTCTCTTTAAAGAAGAAGAGGAATTCATTGGATCTTAAAAGAATGAAGCTTTTAAAGCTTGAGCATGAGTGAAGTTTTTAAAAGAGAGTTTTAGGGTTTGTTAATAGAGGAAGAATAAATGAAGAAGATGGAATGAGGATGAAGGGCTTGAAGGTGAATTAAAAAAAAGGTAAAAAAACAATTAATCACAAATACCTGCTGCAACCGGTCATGGAGAGAGTGTGACTGTTTTCAGCAAATGCGATCAATAGTTAGAATTGTTAAAAAATAATCCATAATTGCGATTATTTTTGCCAACAGATGATAGTTGAAATTATTCTGGACAAATTTTTCTTTGATTTATTCTCATTAATGTTCTTTAAATTTATCATAATAATGATCGATATCATATAGAATTATTAACCGACATAAAGAGTTGTAATTTTAGTGGACGTACCACGTCTTTCACAGTCGCGGCGGTACTCTTCGTACTGCTGCTGCTCAGGACGGTATGGGTTGATCATAGCCTCAAGCAAGTCATGATCACTAATAATCCATTTCCGGCCTCCTCCTTGTATCTGTTCAATACAGTGTTGAACACACTCCGCCCGTTCCCATCTGCTTTGTCCAGATCCACAACGTCGCTGGACGCATTGCTCTAGATCACTATATTCATTGCTACCTTGCTTTCCGACCTTTTCAACACATTGATGAACGCACTCAATCTGTTGTTCTCCGCCTTGTTCCCTTTGACAACTATGAATGCATTGCTGCAACTCACGTTGTGGGACAGCTTCATTACTTCTTCTTTGTTCGGAGGGAATATCCTCAGCGCATTCAAGTACGCACTCTAATTGCTGCTTCCCGCTCTGGCTTTGGCAGCGTTGAACGCAGTGCTCTAGCTCACGAATTGGAGTATCTTGGTTTGGAAAACGGATGGCTAAAGTTGAGGCTACAAAAAGGGACAGCACAACAAAAAATAAAGGAAAATTGGATCTGAACTTCATGGTTTTATTTCTTTTTTGTTAAGTGAAATGGAGATGGATTTTAAGTGGGAAAATCAAAGTCTGATTTATAGAGTGTGATGAGAATGTAATATGTTCAACATTTGGGGTAAAATATGGCATGCAGAGCGACGAGTGTAACTGTAAGTTGTGATTTACGTGTCAAACTAGCTGGTTAATTCGTTGCATGCTGCTTTCACGCGGCGAACAGAAGCTGCTATTTCATTACCTTCAACTACGTTGTTGCTTTCATTTGACACGTACGCTCCTATTTGCATGCTTTCGGATGGAGTTCATTCTATTGCTTATTGTGTGAGATTAGAGCATCCATATTAATGATCTAATTGTAAGTCATATGACTAGGGTGGCACACAGATCAGGTTGGGTCATTTTCAGGTTCGAGTCATATATAAATGGGTCATTAGGGCATTGACCCGAACCTGACCTGTTTATTTAAGTGGGTCAACAATTGAAACCCCGACCTGATCTGTAACAGGTCGGGTCAACCTGCTATTTACCCATTTAACCTCCTATGTCATTTGGGTTTTTTGGGTCATTTGACCCATAAGTTCAGATCATCATAATTTAACCCATTTAGCCACTCACAATTCATAACAAAGATACATTAAAGTTTATTTACCATCATTCATAAGGTAGCATAATTATTTCTACAAATCATCCAAAATCTTCAAAATGGCTGCATAGTACGTTACTACCTAGATAAAAGTCTTCAAAGGTCAACAAACAAGCAAAAATGACTACAAATTGTTTTGTTGACAAGCCAAAACCAAAAGCAAACAACTAGTTTCTACATCATAGTCTAAAATAAAGTAGTCGAGGAAGATGCTTTTGAGCTAAATTCATGTTGTTCGAAACTTGGACTTGGACTAGGGCAAAATATGTCTTCTTCTTCAACTTTAATCTTCATTACCATCCCACAAAGCTGATTCCATTTTTGCTTCATTAACAAACAAAAAATAAGTTAACAAACAGGAAGAATGACAAACGAAAAAATGAAGAACAAATATCAGATTCAAACAGAAGATTAAACACAAATATCAGATCAGATTCGAAAAAGAACAAACGAAAAAACAGAAACATTAAATACAAATATCAGATCAGATTTGAAAAAGAACAAACGAAAAAACAGAAACATTAAACACAAATATCAGATCAGATTGGAACAGAAGATTCGAAAAAATGAAGAACAAAAAACAAAAGCATTAAACACAAATCGAACACATGAAAGTATGAAACTAGAACACATGAAAAAATGAAGAACAAAAAACAGAAACTTTAAACACAAACAGAAACATCTAAACTATGGAAATATCAAATCAGAACACACAAATTCAAACAGAAAAAAAACGAACAGAAAAATCGAACAAAAAATTCGAACAAAAAAATATCAAGAACAAAAAAAACGAAACAAAAAAATTTGAACAAAAAAAGAATGATAAAATCGAAAAGAACAATCAAACAACAATAATAAAAGAATGAGAAAAAGAAATAATTTTTACCTTGAGTTTTGGCATTCAGATTTGAGGATCTGAGGTAGATTCAAGAAGAGGAGAGAAGACTAGAGAATTGTGGGATGAAAAATCATCAAAGGTGCCGCACTCCACAGGTTAGGGTTAGGGTTTTTATTTGTAGAATGTGGGAAATTGGGAATGAAGGAAGACGGAAAAAAAGCATATATATATTAAGGGTACAAAGAGCCGGTTAGGGTTTTTTAGTGGGCTTGGGTTTGGGTTATTTTTTAAAATATATGTATATTATTTTATAAATATTTATGGGTTAATATTGGGTAATATGGGTCGACCTGACCTGATTGACCCATTTAATAAATGGGTTAAACAGGTATTTTTCGGGTTTAAAAATTCAACCTGAACCTAACCCATTTAATAAACAGATCAGGTAGGGTTGACCCATTTAATTAATTGGGTCAAAAATCTAAACCCAAACCCGCTAATTTCGGGTCGGTTTCAAATCAGGTTAGCAGGTCGGGTCAGCTTTTGCCAGCCCTACATATGACCAAACTACAGGAAAAGTATTATTACTAGTGGTCTAATATTAGGTGGGTGGGAAAAAAGGTTGGCAAAATTAGTCATCATGTGAGCTGTTCCGAGTAATGGTCATTCCTTTTTTTTCAGACATTTTGCCACATGTTAGACGCTAATTGAGGGACAAAATCAGCAAAATCATGCACCTGCCAAACCCCTGCTACCTATCCAAGTGCCGTCTTCTCATTGGATGACAAAACATTGTAATGTGCGCATTAGTAATTATTATTGATGTCTAGAAATTTATATTTATTAAAAGAAGATTAATATGATTTGAATTGATAAGAAATTAAATTTATTATAATTAAATAAAAATTATATTAAGAGAAATAATGGTGGGATAGAGAAAAAGTATGAGAAAAAATAATGATCTTTTTGAATATGTTATTGTTAATAAGATTAGGTTGAAAGATAAACTTTTAGAAGAGAGAAATATTGTAAAATAGTAGGATGATCTTCTTCTTGGGTCACCAAAACAGATGCTCTTAAAAGCATTTAAAATGACCTTATATTCACAACAAATAAATAACTATTTAGCGACAAACAGTTTATGTCACTTATTTGTTACAAAAAGAGTTTAGCAACAAAAATCGGTGACATACCTTTTGTCTCTAAAAACTTTGTATCTAGTTTATGACACTTATTTGGTCACTTAGTTTAGCAACAAAAAGTTGAATATTTGTTATCATTATGAAATAATAATATTAATTATTACTATTATTAATTAACCATAATAACAAATAGGAAAATCTGCTCAAAATAATCGTAACTATCACCCGTTAAGCGGAAATAATCCCAACTATCGATTATTTTTAAATAAATCCAACTCTGACCTGAATTTGTTGATAGCATATCCTACAACTTGGTAACCTGGGATAGCAAGTTACCTTTATTGAAAAAAAAGAAAAAAAAACTATATACAGGAAAAAAAAAAAGAAAAAACACTTCACACCCTAATCCCCATGCTCCTCCACCAACCAGCCACCCTACTACCAGCCAGCATCCCCCAACCACACCAGCAACAGCAGCGAACAAAACCCGCCACCTTGCTCGAACCTCAATCGATCACCATAATTGACCCTCCTCTTCCACCAATCGAACACCAATAAAGGAAAAAAAAAAGAAAAAGCACTCACCACCCAAGCGAGAACCATCTTCGTTGACCATCCTTCAAATTGCATCATCACCAAATTTCGGTACCCTCCTCCGTCTATACCACCATAGTCCCTATTGATAAACCACCTTAAGCGCCTTCTCAACCCCAAAATCGATTGAAATTGATAAACCAAATTAACCCACACCCATGTTTAATTGTAGTGGTTATGGTGGTGTGTGATGGTGGCGATTGTAGTGGTGGTTGTTTCGTTAATTTTCTATTGTGGTGTTGAAAGGTGTTATGGGTGAAGGTCGAAAAGGGAGGTGGTGGGACTCGTCACACAGGTGGTGAGCAGTAATGGTGTTCGATTGGTGGGAGAGCAGGGTCAATGATGGTGATCGATTAAGGTTCAAGCAAGGTGGCCGGTGTTGTTGGCGGTTGTAGTTGGTGGGGTTGGGGGAGCCTGGTTGGTGGTGGGGTAGTTGGTTGGTGGTGGAGGAGGAGGTTAGGGTGAGAAATGTTTTTTCTTTTTTGTTTTCCTTTACTTAGTTTTTTATGCTTCTTTTTTTAAATGAAGGAAACCTACTATCTCAGGTTACCAAGTCGTAGAGTATGCCATGAACAAAATTCAGGTCAAAGTTGGGATTATTTCATAATAATTGATAGTTGGGATTATTTCCGTGTAACGGGTGATAGTAGGAATTATTTTGAGCAAATTTTCCTAATATTTATTTTTGTTTTATAAAGTACATGAAAACAATACATACACAAAAAAAAGTAATTAAAATGAAATTTAATTAATAAATTTATCTTAAATTTAAAATAAATATATTTACATTAATGTGTATACAATGTTTAATGTAAAAATACAAAGCTTAAAAATAACCACCATGACTAGAGCGACTACCATAACCGCGGGTATTGTGCAATCCTCGAGAACCACCAAATCCACAAAGGATACTTCCATATCGCCACGTACCCCAACCCTGGCGACCACCTACGATCCAGGGCCTGCATGACTGCTTTCGTGTAACACCCAACCCATCGGATTACCGGGGACTACCCATGAAATCGTAGACTTGCCCCATATATCAACACAAGTTTTCAGCGCACTTTAGTCTCACTCATGTGCGCCCAGGGAAACTTCTCATGAGGCCACCCATGCTAATATTTTTCCCCACCAAGCATGCTTAATTATAGAGTTCTTAGTAAATGGGCACCATAATAAAGAATATGTACCTTGTTGATATTAGTAATTTATCAATCTTTTTTTACATCTAAAGTAACGTGAAGAAAAGTTTCTAGAAATTTTGGGCCAGGAGGTCGCGGCCCGCGACCTTACTAGCGGCTCGCGAGTTGGGTGTTTTTCAGATTATCTTGCGACCCTTTGGTTTGTTTTGATGGTTATAATAACTTCCTATAGTTATTATGGTTACTTTTAACCATGTTCTTTGGGATAAACGGGTTGAGTGAAAAACGATTTTGGTTCCTGAATCAATCTCGTGTTTCATGAATCGACCTTATGCTTCGTGAAATGACATGTTACTTCATGAACCGGTGTGAGCTATTCTATAAATATAGAATGCTTGTGTGTTATTTTACACATGAATTTTCTGATTTCTTTTCTTCTCTAGCATTATACATCGAGAACTCGTAATTCTCGTTTGTAATTTTCTTATATTCTTCCATCTAAGTTTCTCTTACATCATTCTAATTTCCGTGTGCTCGGAAGTTAGTGTAATTCTTTGTATCTCAGAACATATTTCCGGTTTATTCCCAAGCACCGTAGTAGGGAGGAAATGATGTTTTAGGAAAGAACATCTCGCCTAGAATTAATATCAATATCCAACAAAATCTTCTTGTTATTATGATCGATATATGGTGATTCCCGATAATCAAGATTGCATTTGGTGTATGTTAAGCAAAAGTTTGAACTTGTCATATGTAATTTGTTTTTCTACTACAAACTTGTAACTTTATTTTATATGTTTGATTTATAAAATTAAAGTCACATTTCCAACAAGTTGCATTCAAAATCAATTGAGAAAGCCAAAAGGCATCGCCATTTTTTTTATTGTGTTGTTATTTATATAAATAAAAATTTAAATGCCCTTTAACTCCTTTTATACTTCTATTCTATCTCTCTAACTCCTCCCAAAAAAAATTCTCAACTAAAATTCAACTTTGAATCAGTACGGATGATGAATTAGATCCCCAAAATAATTAGATTATCGGCTAATATTTCAACTTCTATATCTATCAATAAAAAGCCAATAATTTTCATAACAAGTGGCTTAAACAACTAGCTAAAATAGCTGACTTATCAACTAATATTATAACAGATCACATCAGCCAACAACTCTAGGCAACAATAAAGGCTCTCCGAATAAGTGATTGGCTCATTGGCATTAGTCACTTAATAATATTTTAAAATGTCGAATTTCGGGGTGGTTAGTCCTTAATGATAGTGGACAATGGAGTCTCTATCAAAGAAAGGCCAATTAGTATAAAAGAAAGACCAATTACACAACAAACACTTACAGTCCTTGAATAAATAAGAAAAACAGAGGGATTACTAATAATCATATTACCAAGTATTCTTAGTCAATAAGAGTAGTATAAACAAAATTGTGCAGATAATATATTGCGTAGAGTCATACACTCCAGTGCTTTTAAAAATGCGGAGTAGTTCGTAGGTTATAAAAGAAAAGACTTGTTACTCTGTAATACTCACCTTAAACAACAAACATTTTCAAAGTCTTCGAAATATTTGAGAGAAAATTTCAGATCCACAAAGAGACATGAGAGAAAATGGCAGAACATATACAGTTTGGTATTGTACAGGAAGTCCTGAAGAAACTGTGTACCAAGTTGACGACTTGTTCGATCAGGTTGCCACTATTGCTTCTCGAAAACATTTCTCACAAGGAAACAAGTTTAGTAAGGAGGTATGCACTTTTTTCTCTCGCTCTAATCCAATTGCCTGTGCAATCGATATTTCTCAAAAGATTAAAGCAATTAGGAAAAACTTGGATGATATAGTTAAAGACAGTAGTGAGTTTGGGTTTGTAATTCACCCTCGTGAGGAAGTAAAAGCTAGATAGGGGAGAGATCAAACTTATTCTTATGTAGATGCAGATGAGATTATAGGTAGAGATGATGATAAGAAATACCTCATAGATGTCCTTCTTTCCTCCAGTTCTGCTATTGATAATGATGTGATAGTACCTGAAAATGAGGTGCTCCCTGTTATCCCAATAGTAGGTATTGGAGGCATGGGCAAGACAACTTTAGCTCAGCTTGTATATAATGATACTCGAGTTGGGAAACATTTTGAGATGAGGTTATCGGTTTGTCTTTCAGATGTTTTTGATGTTAAGGGTATTGCGGAAAAGATCCTCATGTTTGCAACCAATGCAGAAATCTAGAAATTGGAGATAGAGCAGGTATAGGGTCGATTAACGACGGAAATAGGTGATAAGTTATACTTGCTTGTTTTAAATGATGTTTGGAACGAAGAGCGTGAGGAATGGCTCAAGCTAAGGTCTCTCTTGAAGATTGGTAGAAAAGGCAGTATATAACACCCGAATTTCCTCCCATCCTTTGCGGTTTTGGTTTCGTATAAGGCGTCGGATATTCAAGGGATGGGAGGAAATTCGGGTGTTACACAGTAAGATTTTGGTAACTACTCGGGCAAGAGGAATGGCCAAAATAATGAGTTGTTTACCTCCTTATGAATTACAAGGGCTATCTGAAGAAAAGTCTTAGGAATTGTTTGAAAAGATGGCATTTGAGCCAGGACAATCTGAAGGGAAGCCACAACTTGTTGAAATGGGGAAGGAGATTGTTAAGAAATGTACAAATGTTCCGTTGGCAATAAGAACTTTAGGTAGTCTTCTTTATGGAAAGGATGAGCACATGTGGAAGTCATTGAAGGATACAAGTCTATTAAATATGCAGCAGACCCGAACCAACATTCTGGGCATCCTCAAGTTTAGCTACCATCACCTGTGGTTTCCATTGAAGATTTGCTTTGCCTACTGCGCTTTGTTCCCAAAAGACTATGTATTTTATAAGGAAGACTTGATGGATCTATGGATGGCTCAAAGCTTTCTTATTCCGACAGCCTGTGAAAGCCAGAGTCTACGCGAGGTTAGTGAAGAATACTTTATGGTTCTAGTGCAAAGGTGTTTCTTCCAAGATGTAAAAAGAAATGAATATGGCGCCATTATGCGTTGTAAAATGTATGACTTAATGCATGATCTTGCTCTAGAAGTGGCTGGAGAAAATTGCAAACTTACTGGGTCTGAAGAAAGGAATTTAAACAGTGACAAACTCTATCATGTGTCCTTTGGTTACACTTTCAAGTCTTCATGGAATATTCCAAGGGATATGCTAAATTTGAAGCTTCTGCGGACGTTTCTTTTGCCAAAGCAATTGATTGATGGGTCACCCTTCAGCAAATATTGTTGTCAACAGTTGATATCAAATTATAGATGCTTGCGGGCATTGGATTTAAGTAAACTTGGCATTAGATGTTTACCTAGTTCAATAGGTATTCTGATTCACTTAAGGTACCTCAATCTGTCCAATACATTTGTTGAGGAACTCCCAAGTTCAATTACTGAGCTTCATAATTTGCAAACACTTAATTTGTTTGGTTGTGATAGGCTTATAATACTCCCGGTGAGTATGAGAAAACTTGTCAATCTTAGGAGTCTTGACATTGGTGGTTGTGATAAATTAAAATATATACCTTTAGGATTAGGAGAATTGACTTCTCTCCGAAAGTTAACTAAATTTGTTGTTAATTGTCTAGATTCCCTAAAATCTAATTAAAATTCTGCTAAGTTGAGCGATATGAAGAATCTAAATAATTTAGGAGGCCGTTTGCACATTGCAATTTTGGAAAACGTAAACAATACTGTCAAAGAAGATGCAGAAGCTAACTTGAGTTGTAAGCTACTGTTGACTGACTTGCACATTGAGTTTGATTCGTTTAGTGGTAATTTTAAGTATGATGAAGTTGTATTAGAAGGACTCAAACCACATCCTAATTTACGAAGGCTGATGATTAGTTGGTATGAAGGTCAAAAACTCCCAAGTTGGGCAATGATGGGTAATTTGTGTATTAATCTTCCAAATCTAGTAAATATTACACTCTGGCATTGTGAGAGATGCCTGTAAGTGCCTTCCTTTAGCAAGCTACCTTTCTTGAAGTCCCTAACGCTTAATGAATTGAGAAGTGTGGAATACATGGAGAGTGATTTGTACAATAGTTCCTCATCATCATTATCTATACTAGATGCTCTCTTCTTCCCATCTCTTGAAGAACTTCGTTTGATAGATATGACGAGTCTGGAGGGGAGGTGGACAGTGCAAGAAATTGATTATTCCATGTCATTTTCTAGGTTATCAATATTGTATATGCATGGATGTCCAAACCTAGAATATGTGCGACCATGTCCCAATGTTGGGGACTTAACGTTAACAAAGAGCAACAGGGCTTTATCAGTGTTGGAGATTGCAACAAGTTCTTCGTTGTCAATAACAAGCTCATCTAGTTTTGATTCAAAGTTGAGAAAGTTGACAGTTGACATTCCTGAAGATCTAATATCCATGCCAAATGAGTTATTGCAACAGCTTTCCTCACCACGAATCCGGCAAAGCTAGCTGTTGAGCACCTCTAGTCTAGAACAAGTCTTCAAAAAATTGTCTTCTCTCCAAATTCTGATATTCTCTCATTGCGAGAGACTGGAATCTATCTCTAAAGGTGTAGACGTTTTGACCACTTTAACCAATTTGGTTCTGGCGATTTGTGATGAGCTTGAGCTATCACCAAATGAAGATGGCATGCCATGGAAAGCCTTGAAAAATCTTCGTTCTTTGGAGATTTACAGTATCCCTAAACATTCGGATCTTCCAAGTGGGCTTCAAAACTTGGTAAAGCTCCGTTTTCTGAAAATATCTTTGATTGATAATCTCGTGGAACTCCCAGAATGGATAGGTTCTTTGCAATCTCTTGAATACATTAAATTACATGGATGACCCAGATTGACATCTCTCCCAGAAGGATTTAGAAAGTTGACTACCTTAAATGAACTTTATATAGAAGCATGTGGAGGGTTGACAGAAAGATGTCGAGGCCCCAATGGTAGAGATTGGCCAAAGATTCTGCATATCTCGCATGTTTGCGTTCTAGAGAACAACCAATATATACATGAGAAAGTCTTCTTTGGTGAAGAATTTGATAGGGTAAAAGAGCGGGGCTTTTAGGATTTTAATTTTTTTGTTTTGTTTACTTTATTGATATTTTGTTTTGTTTTTTTAGGCTTGTATCTCACCTAAGGCGTGTGGGGCAAAGGCCCAAGTCCTATATTTCAAAAATTATATACCTTTAAATTTGAATATTAAAAAGGAAAAATTGTTCAGAATAATCCCTACTTTTTACGTTTTTCTGTGAATAACCCTACTTTTGATTATTGATGAAAAATCCGAACTTTTCACCTTATTTGACCGAAATTGTGACCGGCTACAACAAGCCGAAAAGCTGAGTTTAATGTCTTCACCAAAATAACCTTCTTCAACATTCAATTCCATACCAATTTGAATTACAATCCAACTCGTTTCACCCCAAAATTCTAGGGTTCATCCTAATACCTCCAATTTGCATTTCCGCAATTCTAGGGTTATCATTTAACCCCCAAATTCAAAGAAGGAAGGTTGAATCTGGTTGTTTTTGTTGTTCTTCATAAAAATGGTAAGCTATTATTCTCATGGAGGTTTCGGAATTATTATTTGCGAATTTTGGTTAAATGTGTGAAAATCTACTATTTTAAATGTGCGAATTTTTATTTAATATTCAAATGTAATCTCCAAATGTGCTATGTTTTGAATGTAAAAGGATGAACTAAATTCCTAAATTTGTGTTTAACAATGGAGAAATGGAGTAAGAAGGAGGAAAAAGTGACACCAATAAGAAGTAAAGAGAACAAGTTAGAAACGACTCTATCACCTGCTATAGCCGGTCACATTTTCAATGAGGGTGTTGTGAGCAAATAATGTGAAAAGTTCGGATTATTCATAAATAATCAAAAGTATGAATTATTCATAGAAAAATGTAAAAAGTAGGAATTATTCACAATAACTTTTCCTATTAAAAAAATAAAAACATGAATGTTACTATAGTGGGAATACAAATTGGCTAATATTGTTTAGACAATAATTGTCTGACAAGTATAATAACTTTAAAAGATTTGCATGCTTTTTTCTTTCAACCTAAATGAAAACTTTTCCAATTGTGAATTTAAGAAGAAAAATGGAAAACTTTTCAAATTCATCTTCAGATTAATTTAATTTCTAATTTGATTCTGTATTTTGATATTCTATTACTAAATTTTTTACTTTTGATATATAATGTCATTTATTTTATAATTTATCTTATTTGAAAGGCCATAAATTAAGGACCTATTTCTAATCTTGTCCCTAGGCCACCAAAAGTAAAAAAATGGGCCTATGTCTTTTTCTAGTAATTTGTTGTGATTTACAAATGACTAGGGCTGTAAATTGGGTTACTCGGTCGAGTTTTGGATCGGATTTCATTGGGTTCAGATATTCTCGGGTTCGGGTTTTTTCAGGTGATTTAGCACTTTGGATCGGGTCGATTCGGTTACGGGTCCAATCGAGTATGGGTCAATATCAGGTTGATACCTCACTGGGTCGGTTTCGGTTTCGGGTCATACCCATTTTAGTTTGGACTTGTACCGAGTTCGGTTAATACAATTCGGATCCAAATTGATGCTGCAGGTCGAATCGAGTTCGATTAGACTATGGGTCGGGTCATTTTTGTTTTAGGTTAACGTTAATTCGGATTATTTTGGTTCGGGTTGACTTCGCATCGGATTTTTGAGTTGTGCATTTAGTTATTCTCAAGATTCGGGTTGATTAAAATCCAATTCATGTGAGTTTTATGTCGAATGAAAATTATGGTTATTATACAATTAATTTATGTTGAAATCGTTTGTGATTGGAGAATGAATAGTTATAGTCGGTTAATTAAGTTGTCGGTTAATAGACAAATTTGGTTTAACCAAAGATAAAGTCGATAAGATTTGATTTCTGGCCTGCATTTATTATTTAACTTTAGCTAAACTAAACTTGATTCAATTCAATCTGACTTATTATTAATTGAATTAAACTTGATACGGTTAAATCAAATTATATCGCTTAATCACATTGTCGGGTTAATCTCGAGTGTTGATTATGGGTCATTTTGGGTGGGATTATGTCGAGTACCTATCGGGTTAAAGAGGGGTTCGAGTTGTAACAGGTCGAGTGCAAATCGAGTTCGGTTAACCACATTGTCGGGTCAATCTCGGGTGTCGGTTGTTCTTGAGTCGGGTACCGGTCGATTATTGGGCTAAAATAATCGGGTACATGTCGGGTTACGGGTCAACATCAGGTCGATCTTCGATCGGTTACAGGTCACTGCACCTCGGGTCAACCAACGGATCGGATACAAGTCGATTCCGGGCGGTATTACAAGTCGAGTCAATTTTTTACAGCCCTACAAATGACCTAGAAAATCAACTAAACAAAAACTGGTAAATCAAACAATTTCTAAGAGAATCATCAACTTACACCTGATAAGAAGAATGCTGCATAAGTTCAAGATGATCTGCCATCGCTGCTTTGGATGTTGCTTCAAAGAAACAGAAACAGGAAATTTATTTCAATTGTTCAGATGAATCGAAGAAACTCAGGCATATAAATCGGGACAAATTGGCCAGAAAAAAAAAATCAACAATTAATAACCAAAAACCATTTGCAATTGCATGAGATGCTTACAATTGATTTTTGACGACGAATCATCACTGCATCGTTGGTACTACATTACAAATTGAAAATTTGAATCTATTTGCAGCCGTTGAGACGGAGATCTTCGTGTCGGATACTCGGAAGCCTTCAGTTTTGCTTTATTGCATTCACTTTTTCACTTAAATGGGTTCTTTTCCCAACTAGAAAATGTTGTCTGATGAAGACACACACAATCTCACTAAAGACGGTCTATGCTATAGACCGTGAAGTTGGGCCAGCCCATAATCCCAAAACAAGTAACTGTTCAGATTTTAAAAAATAAATATTAAAAAAAGAAACCGTTCAGATTCGCAAAAGGAAACCGTTCACATTCGCGCGCAGAGTATAGTCATTTCATCTTCTTTCCTCATTACTCCATTTCATCTTCTTCTTTCCTCATTACTCCATTTCAAATTCGCAAAAGGAAACAAGTAATATTGTGCTCAAGATCTTCAATTCTAGGTATGTTTTTCAAATTTTTTTATTATTTTTTTCTTGTTTAGTCTCGTTTCACCGGTTGGTCGCCTCATCCCTATTATCTGAATCTTCATCTTCTTCACCCGTTTATTTTTCCATCATGATCCCAGTTTTTCATCTGTAAACAAGTAATCGCGGGCTCGAGATCTTCAATTCTAGGTATGGTTTTCGAATTTTTTTTGATTATTTTTTTCATTTTGAGTCTCGTTTTTTATTTTTTTGGGATCTCAAGTTTGAAATTAACCTAGAATAACCAAAACAAGATGGATTCAGTGTTGTTTATTTTTTGACCTAAAATTTATAAATTGTGCTCAAGTAATCGGTTTTTATTTCGAGTCTCTTTTATTTTTATGTTATCTATGGTGTAAATAACAGAAAAATAAATGTTTGGCTAGTCTATCTTCAATGATTCTGCAATTAATGTTCACTTATGGCTGGGTAGTTTAATTCCAAATTCAATACTTTCATGCTTCTTCAAGTAATTTTGACTACTGCAATTGATGGCAATTTTTTTTAACAAAACTTAATTTATTAATACAACAAAAAATTAATTTATTGACTACTGCACCTCCTCGTTTATTTTTCTATTTTCTATGGTGTAAACATAGTTTTACTGGGATTGTGACTACTGCAATTTATGACAATTTTTTTAATATATTTTTAATAGGTCTTAAAAATGTCAATTGTGAACAAAAGAGGGGGTGCTAGGCAGCAAAAAGCAACCAACCCCGTCACAGGGACAGACGCAAAACCCACGAAACAGCGGGCTCCTAAGCCACAGGCGTCCTTGGTGAAGATATAGACAGCGGATGGCATATAAGTCCATTTTTTGACATTTTTGGGAGTATAATGCTATACATTTGGGATTATAATGTTACTTGAAATTGTGATTATATGTTTTTGGGTTTATAATGCTTAATAGCTATAAAATTGGGATTATAATGTTATGTGTTTGGGGTTATAATGCTAACTTGTTGGGATTATGATGTTATGTGATTGGCAGTAGCTATTTGCTTTTTTGGGATTATTATTATAGTTCATGCGTGTGCATATTTAAAAAGTTATAGTAGGTAGAGGCTGCTGGTCTTGCCTGATTACGTAGCATAATTCTTGTTTGCAGTTGTGATGATGGTAATACATTATTATTTTGACTTGGTATTGCTATGTGTGGGAAGGTGATTGTTTCAACTATTCTCTTTTCATTTAGGGGATATAAGGAGACTCTATTGTAAGGAAATTGTTCGTAAGTAGACGGGTTATGTTGAATTTTACATTTCTGTTCCACGTGGTATAAGGTCCCTTATCCCAGTAGTGGTAGAACCCGGGTTTTATCGTTTTTGTTGACAGTAGCCTGTATGTTGGCTGAGTTTGTTCTTCTCTATAACTATTCAGACATTATGGATGTGACAGATAGGATTCTATTGTTCTTAAGCTTATATGCTTGATTTCACTGTTTGTTACATGGCATGGCTAACGAAGACCTTTTTTTGATGGAGTGTTTTCTTATATAAACCATATGGATTTTGTTTCCCTGATTGTTGTTGTAGGAACTTAATGTTTATGTTATGTGGGTTTTTCCCATTCTTTCTTGGTGGAATGTGCTTTTAAATCTAGTTATATTATCTTGTAATTTCTTAGAATTTAAACAATATTGACTGCTTTGATTCTCTAGTGGCTTTCATTGTCTTCATATTCATGATCATCTTAGTGAGAATCATTCATGTGCTATGCTATCTTCCGTTTTATGGCTCTACACTTCTCCATTTTATGTTAGAGCTTTTTGAGAAAAGAGTAGCTTTTATAAAGAAACGGATGGTTTTTCCTTGTTTGTAATTGTGTATGACCTGATGATCTATGGCTATTGTGATTAACTTGTTGGGATTATAATGTTACGTGATTGGCAGGAGATATTTGTTTTTTTTTGGATTATAATGATACGTGAAATTGTGATTATATGTTTTTGTGTTTATAATATTATTTTTTTGGGATTATAATGTTATGTGTTTGGGGTTCTATGTTTTTGAGATTATAATGTTACGTGATTGGCATGACTTATATTTGTGGTTATGATGATATGTTTTTGGGATTATAACACCAAATGTAATTGATGTCATGACATAATATATTTGATGGTATAACACCAAATATTTGGAGTTATAATACTGTATATTTGGTGTTATAATATCAAATATTTGGAGTTATAATACTATATATTTGGTATTATAAAATCAAATATTTACAGTTATACTATCATTTATTTCATATTATAAACTGAACTGAAATGCGCTACTGATTTATCAATAGTAAGCCTATTTATAATATATATTTGAGATTATACTGTCATATACTTGTGCTTATAATGCTATACATTTGGAAATATACTGTCTCATTTAGATGTACAACATACTTATTTTTGATGTTTTCTTATCAGTGTCAACAAAAACATCTACACCAATTGCAAGCCACATTTGTTATAGATATTTTCATGAATTGTAATTGCAGCGTGACATTTTTACTGATTTTGCGGATGTCATGGGGCACGATGAAGCAGCTGAGTGTGTGAAATTCGGTGTCCAAGATATGAAGTTTGATTGGACAGTCAATGATGATAGTTTGGATTGTGGAATCTACATGGCATACTTCATGGAACAATATCAAGGCACAATGAATATAGATCCCATGTTCAAGCTTGCTGATCGAAGGTTTTATCGTGCTTCAATGATGTCTAGGATCCTTCTTAGCGACCTAAATATGGACAGAGATAAGCTGGTGACGTTGGCCCAGCAGTTTGCAATTGAGAAAGAAAAACGATTGTCCGACATCCTTCCTTCAAGGACACCTGAGCCATTAAATGTGGTTGATGATAGGAAGCGCAAGAGAGTGTCAAACCATGTGGCGCAAAGGCCATCACCATCGCAAGATGCAAACAAGAAACCAAGGAAGTATGTCCCAAGGAAGAAGGCAAAGTGATCGAGCATTTAAAATTGTCTATTTTGAAACATTTGTTTAGGAAGTTTGTAAGTTTATCAACTAAAATGTTTGGATTTTATTCTGGCGCTTATTGTGAATTGTTGAAAAAATATGGTCAAGGATATTATGATTTGGTGTCATATTCATCCAAATTTGTGGTATCAAAACAATTTAGGTAATAAACTATAGTCTTATTATGTTTTTGCCATCCTAATAATGCTTAAGTTTTGGTATTATAATGCTTCAATTTTGGTATCATAATTATGAAGATTTTTAAACATACTACTTGAGATTTGGCTTTTATAATGATGAAGATTTGGTAATATAATAATTGAAATTTGATTTTTTATAATGATATAGGTGAACCCACTCAAGTATTTGGTGTTTTAGTATTTTAAATTTGGTGTCATATTCATCCACGTTTGGAATCAAAATGATTCAGGTTGTAGTCTTATTAAGTTTTGGTATCATAATTATTAAGTATTGTTATTATATTGCGTTAAATTTGGTATAATAATCTTGAAGATTTGGTAACATAATACTTGAGATTTGGTGTTATAATGATGCAGATTTTGTAACATAATTCCTGAGATTAGGTGTTAAAGTATATTAGATTTGGTGTTAGTATATTGGATTTGTTGTTATAGTTTTATAGATCCGAGTCTTATTTGGCGTCAACGATATTTGTTATGAAGTGTCATGGAAATTTTTAATCTGGAAGTATAATATATCGACTTTGCAAATGTAATATCAAGTTTTTGACAATATAATTTGAATACATCATTTAACATCAACTACAATCACTATATAATGTGTTTTTTGGGTGTTGCTGTGATACCCCAGATTTAGCTTGAAAAGAGATTGATAGACTACTCATATCAACAAGGTGCATCTTCTTTTCATGGGAGCCTATTTGCTAAGAACTCCACAGTTAAGCGTGCTTGGTGGGGAGCAATCTTAGGATGGGTGACCTCCTGGGAAGTTTTCCCGGGTGTGCACGAGTGAGGCCAAAGTGTGCTGGAAAGACTTGTGTTGGTCTGTGGGGCTAGTCTACAGTCTCCATGAGTAGTCACCGGTGGTCCGTTGGGCCGGGGTGTTACAGTTGCAGATCCAAACTCCTTTTTTGTTGTGATCTTTCTTTTTTCAAAGTGACCCTTGATCCTCTTTTTACGCCCTTTAGTGACTGATTTTTCCGAGTCTAGTACCATAACTTCTGCACTCGACACAATATTAAGGGACGGTTGTTCTTGGGCTGAATTATCTAGCATCTTTTGTACTTCTTCATATGCTTTGTTACACATGTCATCAACCACCCGTCGAGCGTCGTTGTTGTTTTGTGCTCTCAAAATCAAATTGTACATTTTCCGCCCCATATTGTGCCTCCATTGTAAAGCGAATAACCTCTGTTGTTTGTCATTGTTTTGACTACTAGGATCTTCATTGTTGAACATCTTCTCCACACATTTTTCTTAGCACCCTTGGTCCATCGAGATAATATGTATTGTTCCGGTATTTTATCTATCGAGTGATTATGAAGTATGCGTAAACAATGACAACACAACCAACCACATGCCTTAAAGTTTTTGCACGTGCATTTTACATTAACATTTCCTTGATGGTTCATGTAAACAACAGTTTGTGCATGTTCCTTCGTGTCTTCAATCCATACCTATATACTTTCGACCCATTGTCTTGCTTGAGTTCGGTTACATAACACGATATAGCCAATTTGAATTCCTCTTCAAAATCTCTAAATAGAGTTGTAGTGTATATTTCGGCTGCATGTTTTAGTAAACCGACGATACGAAAACTTGATGTGGGTGTAATCCTTAAACAATAAATCAGTAGCACATTTCAGTTCAGTTGATAATTTTTCAATCGCGCCAGAAGCATCAGTGTCTTCACTTCGATCATCTATTCAATCACGTAACATTATAATCCCAAGAACATATCATTATAACCCAAAGAACACATAATATTATAACATGTCAATATTATAACTCCAAATACTCAGTATTATATCTCCATATATACAGTATTATAACACCAAATATACAGTACTATATCTCCAAATATAAAGTGTTATAACATCAATTATATTAATATAACTCCATATATTTGGTGTAATAACAACATATATATTATGTCATGACATCAATTATATTGGGTGTCATAAACCCAAAAACATATCATTACAACCCCAAATGTATTATGTCATGCCAATCACATAACGATATAATCCCAAAACTAATTCATTATAACCCAAAAAACTCATAACATTATAAACTGTTATTATTATAACTCCAAAAATTCAGTGTTATAACTCCAACTATACAGTATTGTAACACCAAATATACAGTATTATAACGCCACATTTTTGATGTTATAACATCAAATAATATTACGTCATGACATCAAGTATATTATGTCATGCCAATCACGTAACATTATAATCCCAAAACAAATATCATTATAACCCCAAAGATATTATGTCATGCCAATCACGTAACATTATAATCCCGAAAACATATCATTATAATCCCCAAAAATGACATTATAACCCCAAACACGTAACATTATAATCCCAAAAAATGCCAATCACGTAACATTATAACCCCAAACACGTAACATTATAATCCCAAAAAATGACATTATAAACCCAAAAACAGATAGTTACACTTTCACACAACATTATAATTCCATAAACAGCAAATAGCTACTGCCATTTACGTGAAATTATAATCACAATAAGATAGATTATAACACCAAACACAAAACATTATAATCCCAATTTCATTATCTAATTATTATAATCCCAATCACATAACATTATAATCCAAAATACATGCTGTTATCAGCCCCAAAAAAATTATTTACCTTCGTAGAGGCAAATAGCGTTGCTATGTCTGTCATATGCATCTTCATCTCCACCAACTGAAATATTTTAAAAAGTAAAATCAGCCTCGTAATATTTGCCACCTTCATCCCCAAAAAATTACAGTTAAAACATTAAAAAATCAGACTCATATTATTTGCCACCTTCAAGTTCATCTTCAACGTTTTCCTTTTGATTTCTGGCACATTCTTTGTCATGCTTAACCACCATTGATAAAGCTTGAGTTATAAAGAAAAAAATAATTATTAATATAATTATAATCACCCATGAGGAACAACGCTAATAAATACATTACAAATCTAACAAACCTTTCACCATTTTAATGCCATCGTTTGGTAACGAGTATGTTAGGTCGAATTTAGACATTAAATCATCCATTGTTGTATTTATTTTCTAAAGAATGGGAAGAACCAATTGCCAAGTGGAAAGAAGGTAATTATGAATGTGTGAATTATAATTAGCAATTTGCAATTGTGCAGTTAATGATGATGATTGGCGTTGGGAAGACATTGATCGTTTCTGGAAAACCCACACCCACTATCCTAAAAGAATGAAATCAAGCAATTGGCGGTTATTAGTTTTTATTTTTTTTCTTTTTAAATTTCCAAAAAAAAACTCAAATGGAAATTGCTGAAATCAGTTGGGCTGGGCTATAAGGATACCGTTTTTGCTATAGACGGTCTCTCAGGAGACCTTCTGATGAAGAAATCGGTTCCAACTTCCAAATTCCAATATCCAATATTATACTCCCTCTTATCCTTCTTATTAGTCTCATTTACTTTTGGGTTACTATTCACTTATCACTCTTAATATATATTTTATTCTTAATCTATAAGTTCAAACATGCACTGGTAGACCTAGGAATTGAACTATAAGGTTGCACAATTAATTAATAAATATTTAGCTAGTATTTTTATTAATCGATAAATATTATAGAAACGATAAAATAATGTTAGATTTTTTTCATACAGAAGAACTATTCTTACTTCCGTAATTCCCATCGATCAAGCTAATACTTTCTTCTTTATTATTGTTGCCTCTATTTTAACCATTAATATGGTCATACGTATAAAACTTTGATTCAATAATATCTTAAAGCTTCTATGAATTGAGCGATAGAACATAAAATAAAGTATCATTGATCAATTTTCACTCCATTGTATTTTCATTAATTCAATAATATCATTACAACAATTTAGGAAATTATTTGAAGTACATATATAATACCCCTTTATCCATCAATTGCTATTTAAAATTAAAATCACATAAAATTCAATTAATTGATCATTAAAATCAGTTATTTATATTGTTAGACTATTAAATTACAATTTTGAATTTTAGGAAAAAGTGAAGTATGATTTGCAATCTAAAATTCCATTAGAATGTTAACGTATTTAAAAATCTGTGCTTTACACGGGTTTCTATCCTAGTTTCATATATTTGGTGTTAAATATATAAGTTCTAAAAACATGATCATGAAATAAAGTCAAAACACTACTAAAAAACATGGAGTTTTTTGACGCTTTATTTTAGACGCTTGAGCAAGAGCTTTTAGACGCTTCATTTTCGATGTTAAAATGCGTGGAATAAGCGTCAGAAAAAAAGGAAAAAAAAAAGAAAAAACTGAAAAAATACCGCCTCTTAACCACTTTCATCTTCGCAAAACCCTAACAGCCTCTACTGGCGGCCGTAGCAGAACACCTTCCTCTACATGCGGCCGTACCAGAACATCTCCCTCCACCGGCGGCCTGCACCATTAAACTTCCAGACGTCGACTTGCATCAATCTCCTCCAACCCTCTGTTTCGATACATGCATATCAGGTATATATTTTAGTTTTTTTTTCTTTTTTGTTCTTGTAAATTCCTTTACCTTTAATTTATTTTGTGTTAAGGTTGTTTTATTTTCGTTTCTTTAACATTCCTTGTAAATTTCTGATTTTTTTGTGTTATTTTTATTACGTTACGCATATCAGTTTTTTTTTTTCTTTTTTTATCTTTTTTTTTTCTTGTATATTCATGTACCTTTAATCGAATTTGTGTTAAGGCTTCTTTTATTTTTGTTTCTTGAATATTTCTTGTAAATTTCTGATTTTTTGTGTTATTTCTGAACTTTTTTTTTTCATTTTCTTTCTTGTAAATTTCTGTACAAGAAAATGTGTTCAATTATGTTAGGGCCTTTTTTTTTCTAGTAAATTTGTGTTAAATTTCTTTTTTTTCTACTCTATTGATCTGTTGATCTGCTTGCTGACTACTGGTTGTTGTTATTTGTATGATTGCTGTTGGTTTGAGTTGGTAGTGTGTTGGTGCTGCACACTGTCCTGAGTTCATTGCAACATCAATTACTATTGGTCTGCTGGTGGTTTAATTGTTGATGTGTGTGCTGATGGGTGTGCTATCTCTTTCTGGTGGCTGATTCACTGTCGTTCTGTTGGTGTTTTTTTTTTTTGGTCGTTCTGATACTGGATCTTTGATATCCTTCGCATCTGCTGCTGATGATGCTGCAGACTTGTACTTCTGATCTACTGTTTTTAGTCCTGCAGAGTTCGTTATGCTGATCAACTTGTGTGCAACTTGGAGCTGCTTGCTGTTGTCCTATTGCAAAGAAAAGTGGTTTTTATTTATGTGTAGGTGTTGTGATTATTTTGTGCAATCTTGTGCTTGTTGTTCTACTGATTGGATTGCAGTTCCTGGTTTTTGAGGTTTGCTGCTTGTTGCTGTTCTGAGATTGGCACCATTATTGTTATTGCTCCCAATAATATTAGTTTTATGGTTTTGAATTGGGTGTTTAAGAGTGTTGTATCAATTTAAGGGTGGAGGTACAAGTTTACATTACTGTTTTGAATCAAGTGGTTTCAATACGTGTTTATATACCTCAAATCTTGGGTTTTAGATCCTTGAATGAACCTTTTTGTTGCCCTATTTACGAATCAATCAACCCCCTTTCAAATTTCTAAATATTGGGTATGATTTATAAATTGTAATGTTAGCTGAAGCTTGTGTTCAACAATATAGAGGTCTTGTGATGATTCTACAATGTCATCACCAACTTGCCAAATAGGTTAATATAAAGAATTATTTCTTTGGGTGCAAATAGATGTGCCTCCATGTCATTATTGTCACATGTGATAGGTAAATGGACTATTTATATAAAGAATTATTTCTTTGGGTGCAAATGGATGATTCTACAGTATTTATTTACGATTTTGATTTTATTATTTCTTTAACTGAAATGCGTCTCTTTTGGGATTTTTTTGCTTATAGATTGATTGTCGCGTTCTCAAATCTGTAGGTATGGTTTGTTTGATTTGAGTTAGTTTGTTTATGTTAATCTGTAAACAACAATGGAAAACCCTAGTTTCTCTTTTTAATAGTAAGCATTACTTTCTGCATCGGAGGAGATGAGATGGAGTGAAGAAAGAAGATGATACCAGGAGGGATTGATTGGTTTTAAGTTGGAATTTGAATACTTTGCAGGTCTTCTATCAGACAAAGGCGAAATCCCAAAGAAAGTGCTGATCTTACCATCATTCAGGAGCTTATGGATGAAATTGATAATAACTCTCATCCTAGTTAGATATTTTTTCCAAATAAGTTGTTTGCTTCTGAAGCTTTCAGTTTTTTTTTTTTTTTTTGAAATGTTCTAAAGCTTTCAGTTAGTTTATTGATTTGTTACGATGTTTAGGGCTGCCTGAAATTGTTAGAGGCTGCACTTATGTTGGAATGGCAGATGATTTTTAGCATTGTTGCAGTATAAGACTCATCTTTATCTAGCAGATTATGTTAGACACATCTTGCTTCATTTGTATTATTACTTCTCTGCCTTTCTAAAAGAATTACTATGCTCTGCATGAATCTTTTATTGTATCTGTATTTGGTTCACCACAAGGGTTAGTTTCATTTGACTGGTAGAGCTTTTGCTGCAACATATGTGTTCAACAATGTACCAACTATGTTTTGAGTGGAAAACAACTTACGAGTTGGTTTTCTTACTCGAGTTTGTTGAGTGTCGTAAAGATCTAAATGTCAAATATTAATTTTGTCTCTCTCTTCTGACTCGGTTTGCCTTGTTACTTTCGTGAGACTAACTATCCTCCTTTCTGTCCAGTAAAGAACTCATGTATCAACAAGTTCTATGCCATTTTGCTCATTTTAATGCTATACAATTGAGTGACCCTGCATCACTGTCAGAGTTAATAATGTTGGCACTTAAAGAGGAGGATATGTATGTGGATAGAAGTGAAAACGATGATCTAAAGAATGTTATCAGCTGAGTTGTGGTTCTTTCTTGCTGGTCAGCTGAGTTGAAGCAATACCAATTGTTAATTCGGATGAACAAAAGAATGTTATCAACAAAGAGTTGTTAGAAGGTGGTACTCCGTAGATCGTTTTATTAGCCTCATTTAATCAAGATTCTGAAGAAACAATGAAGCTTAAGATTGTTATATTTCTATATATGTGGTAGGATTACTTTTATGTAAACAATCTATTTTGGAAGGTTATGTACGTTTCACGAGACGTGCGTTTTCTTGAAGATCAGTTTCCTTATTCGTCGTCTACTCCCATTGATGTGTCGGGTACCCCCTTCGATTTGACCCCTGTTGGACAGCTTGATTTGGAGTTACCTAGTTCGTCTGTTCCGTGTACTGGTCAAGGAGGGAGTTGCGGTGATAGGGGGAGTTTCAACCCGCCCAGACCTGCTGTTCGGTCAGCTCCTACAGCGCCTATACCAGCCAGTGCAAGTCCTTCGCATGATCTTCCTACTGTCTTGCCAGCGCATGCCAATCCTTCGCATGATGCTGCTCCATTTTATCGCCTCTCGTCCCAGCAGCCAGCGAGTGAGCAGAGTGCTTCTTTAGGCACGCAGCAGCAGCAAGGTATTGTGCATGATGATCGCGAACCATTGTCTAATGATTCTTCGGATGTTGTTGGTAGAGGTCATCGTATAAGTCGTCCCCCTGCATACTTGTCGGATTCTATATGCCATTCTGCTCGTTTTACACCCTCCATTTCGACCACCAAGCTTCCATCGGACTCCTCAGGTACGCGTTATCCTATTGCTAATTTTGTCCAGTATAAAAATTTTTCTTGTGGCCATAGAAAGTTGTTAGCTGCAGTTACTTCTAATGTTGAACCCAGTACTTATAAAGCAGCTGCAAAAGAAGAACGCTGGCGGAAAGCAATGCAGGATGAAATTATTGCACTTGAACGGAATCATACTTGGGATATTGTTGATCTTCCTCCTGGCAAGAAAGCCATTGGTTGCAAGCGTTCAAAGACTATCTTAGTTCTTGCTTCCATATGAAAGATCTAGGGGTGCTCAAATCTTTTTGGGTGATTGAGGTAGCCCGTAGTCCTCAAGGATTGTTCTTGTGCCAGCGTAAGTATGCTCTTGATATCATTTCTGACACCGGCTTGTTGGCGGCTAAGCCTGCTTCTTCTCCGATTGAGCAAAATCATCGACTTGCTCATGCTACTGGTGATTTCCTTGTTGATCCTGAGCCTTATAGGCGTCTTCTGGGCCGTCTCATTTACTTGGTAGTAACTAGACCTGACTTGGCTTATGCTGTGCATATTATCTCTCAATTTATGCATCAACCTCGCCAAGAGCATTGGGAGGCAGCTTTGCGGATTGTTCGATATTTAAAGGGCACTTCTGGTCAAGGTATTCTTCTTAGTTCAGATAGTGACTTGTCCTTGCAAGGATGGTGTGATTCGGATTGGGCTGCTTGTCCTCTTACTCGTCGCTCTCTTACTTGTGAGTTGAAGTGGTTGAAAGCCCTTTTGTTAAGTCTTGGTGTTCACCATCCTAAGGCCATTCCTTTATTGTGGAGCTTATTCAGAGGGAAGTGTTATCCTTAGTCTTGCAACTAAGCTCTTCGAACCTTAAACAAATAGTTCTCATTTGCAGATCGTGGTTACGAAGAAGTCGCCCTATCTCTTCAATCTCGCTCCGATTGAAAGAATCCAATTTTTATCCAAAAAAAGGTAGAACTACCGTGAGCCGAGGAGTTCGGAAGTCCTCAACAGGCAACGGTCTTCACCTCATCACTAAATATAGATTCAACGGCCACGTTGTGAGCGAATCAAGTAATTTCTTTCGTTCAAAAGAAGAGTGGCAAGAGCTTGGGTCAGCATTCAAAGCAATCCATCAGATCAGGAAAGGAAGAAGGAGTCTTTTCCCCCAGAATAAGAGATAGATTCCGGCTATAGATAAGATTCCACGAAAAAGCAAATTCCTTATCTGGGAGGGATAAAGTGCTAACGTGGCTAAAAGGGATACCATATATAATTTTTATAGTCTACCAGTGCCAATGAATTGATAGCTCTTTTCACAAATCCGCAGCAATAGATGAGACCGTTGGGATTGAGCTTCCAACAGCCTATGAGTGCAAACACTTGTTGTAGACATATGACATTTTAACCTATCCATATAGATTATTGATCATCTATATAAATTATTTTGACCATGCCCTGTATTATTTTGGACAAAATTATGGTATATTATTTGGTATTTTAAGATATTTGTTGTTTAAGATATAGTATTTTATTCATGCAAATATTTCGACGCTTAAAAGCGACTAAAACATTTTAACGCATAAAAGCGTCTAAAATACTAAGTATTTTTCGACACTTAAAACCGTCCAAAAAATTTGGTATATTCCACACTTCAAAGCGTCAAAAATTTAGTATGGATTTAAGGTGCGAAATATTTTTTCCACGGTTTAAACCGTCGAAAACTTAGCTTCTTCCACGCTTTATAGCGTCAAAAATGGTGAAATAGTAGTTTAGTTTTAGGGCGCCAAATCTTATTTTCCACGACTAAAAGCGTCGAAAAAAATAATTTTTTAGACGAAAATAAGCGTAAAAAAAAGTGTCGAAAATTTGTAACGCCATTTTTTTCGACGCGTTGCAAAGCGTCAAGAATATATTTTCCGACGCTTAAAACCGTCGAAAAAACCAATATTTTTCCGTCGAAAAACTCCGTGTTTTTTTTGTAGTGAAATAACAAAAACAAAAAGAAAATACTCGGTTTATCCCGTTCGTAGAAAACGGACATAGTCTGGGGAGGGAAGGACGGCGACAACTCATATCCATATAGGAGAGCACGACCAAAAAGCACCCGACTCAAGAAAGAGAGTGTAACACACAAACATATAATTGAGTCCTCACAAAAATTTAAATCGAACATCACAAAATGCTATACAAATTAGAAACTAAATCAATTAAATTATAAAACTGAACTAATTCAATAAATTTGGATGGTATTTCATATACTATTAAGAAACACAAGTAAGTCCATCATTAGGGCGTAAAAAATTGACCCGACCTGTAATACCGTTCGAAATCGACCTGTATCCGATCCGTTGGTTGACCCGAGGTGCAGTAACCTGAAATCGATCGAAACTCGACCTGATGTTGACCCGTAACCCGACATGTACCCGATTATTTTAGACCATTAATCGACCGGTACCCGACTTGAGAACAAACGACACCCGAAATTGACCGGACAATGTTGTTAACCGAACTCGATTTGCACCCGACCTGTTACAACTTGAACCCGTCTTTAACCCGATAGGTACTTGACGTAATCCCACCCAAAATGACCCATAATTAACACTCGAGATTAACCCGACAATGTGGTTAAGCGATATAATTTGATTTAACCGTATCAAATTTAATTCAGTTAATAATACGTTTGATTGAATCGAATCAATTTAGTTTATCTAAAATTAAACAATAAATGCATGCCCACAATCAAATCTTATCGACTTTATCTTAGACTAAACCAAATTTGTCTATTAACCGACAACTTAATTAACCGATTACAACTCTTCATTCTCCAATCACAAACGATTTCAACATAAATTAATTGTATAATAACCATAAATTTCGTTCGACATAAAACTCAATTGAATTGGATTTTAATCGACCCGAATCCTAAGAATAACAAAATGCAGAACTAAAAAATGATATAATCGATCGGAAGTCAACCCGAACCAAAATAATCCGAATTAACGTTAACCTAAAACCAAAATGAACTGACTCATAGTCTAATCGAACTCGATTCGACCTGCAGCATAACCGATTTGGATCCGAATTGTATTAACCGAACCCGATACAAATCCAAACTGAAATGGATATGACCTGAAACCAAAACCGACCCATTGTGGTATTAACCCGATACAGACCCATACTCGATTGGACCCGTAAACGAATCGACCCGATTTAAAGTGCTAACCACCTGAAAAAACCTGAACCCGAGAATATCCGAACCCGATGAAATTCGACCCAAAACCCGATCGAGTAACCGAATTTCCAGCCCTATCCATCATAACATATTAACATCTGATGCAGCGCAGCAGCATGCCTTGTGCAATTAATATTTTAGGTTGTGGGTTGAGTACAGCTCGACTCACATATTCCTCATTTTTTTTTTTTTTCCTAAGAGATGGGTTTGCATGTGCAAACCCTTACAATGAACTAGGTCCGCCTATGCAAACATGGTGGAGTGGATTCTTGTTTGATTCGTCTCAATACAAGGATTATTAATATTAAAGTTTTATAATTTTCAATTAAACATATTACGGGTTAAAATATTGTCTCGACAAATATGCTAAAAGTAAATGAGACTAATAGGGTGAATAGGAGGGAGTATTATATATATAAAAAAAAGGTTCCAAAAATAAATTTCATTGCAATATTTTAAAGGTCACGTCACGTGAGAGTTAGCTCATAATTTATGCACTTTGAGACTTTGTTATTGAAAACAAATACTCTATATTTTAAATAAAAAAATTAGGACATAAAATTTAAGAAAATAGTAATTACTAATTTTAAATTTTATGTTATTTAGCTGATATAATTAATTTTTATATAATTCCAAATTTATAAATGTTCTAATTTGCTATCTTAAATTAATATATATCATCGTTATCAAATTTTCTAGGGTTCTTACTACTTGAATATAAATAATTTTTCTCAAAAGATACTACCTTTACTTTATATAATTTTTAATTTATGTTTGTTCCTTTCAAAAAAAAGTACTCCTATAATTTACTATGTCTTCTCTCCTGTTAATTTTTTAAAATATTTATGTTTATCTCGTTTACTTTGTTACATAGTTTTTTTGCTGAGTTCCACATGCATTATTTGACTGTATACTCACTATTATGAGTAATTATCTCTCAATATTTCATCCTTATATTTTCTCCTTTTAGTTGTTTTTTGTCATATTATGTAAAACAAAGATTTGTAATATAAATGGAGTTAAAAGAGGGATTTAATATGTGAATGAGAATTATTGAAAAAAGTACGATGCCATTAAAAAATAATATTGAAATCAGTTGGACATGAAAATTTAAAGACTATAGCAAATTCAATGAAATGGAAGGTGTATTTTGTTTTATATTTTTTACATAATTATAATTTTCAACACATATAAGTTATAACTTATCAAACGTTAATTAGGTGTAAGTATAACACCTTAACACCTCGACTTTTTCCGAGTCAGTAAATATTACTCATGGAAGTTGTAAATTTATCCTACAATTACAAATCCAAAAATGCATTCTGTCCTCTCTTATTCGCACTCGATGAAATTTCTAGAGCTCACTTTTCCAAAGACTACTCCATATGACCAAGCAAACATAACTATGGAGTTTTTATAAGTTTTCTTAAAACAAAATTCACCTTTGTTGATATGAATAATATAATTTTTTTAAACTCACTTTTACCTTCTTAGTTTCAATACAAGCAATCATATTACCCTCACTCAAGTCGCAACATCCATATTGCATCCTAAAAATCATTAGATGTCCAACTTTAATATCTTACCCCACTAGATAGACTAACCCTTTTGAATTAACCACAGTCGTAGGGTTATTCTATTACCATTTGCAACTCCACAAACTCGTTTGGGTTAGTAAAACTATCCATGGAGAATGTAGACTGGCTTAGAAACCAACACAAGTCTTTTGCAACTCAATCTATTTAAAATCGTGCGCATCTGAAAACTTCTAAGCCTATTATAAGATTACTCCATAGCAAACATATTTTAGTTGTAGAGCTTGTTGCTGATAAACTTTCTTAAAAGAAAATTTAAATTTTTGGGGTGGCAGTATCAATTCTTTTAAGCTTTTACACGAATTTTTTTTTCTTGTAATATTACATTATGAAGAAAAAAATATAATTTATAATTTAATGCTCGTATTAAAAACATAAATTTAAAAAATCTAACACGGATAGTCAAACTAAAATTAAAAATAAAAACCGTGAATTGATGTAAATAAATATTTACACAAGATATATAGAGGTAAGAAAATTAGCTGAATAAAAATCGAACCTAAAATATTTTCCAAAAAATAATACATACTCTTTAATCGTAATAAAAGTCAATTCTACAACAACGTATTAAACATTATATTGTGGTTACAACTTTTTTAGTAGGATAAATTGCATTTATAGTGATTGATTTGAACAAAAATAAGCTAGTGTTCTTTCTCTTGAGTAAAGAGTGAATCAAAATATTTAGTTATGGAGGTGTTTAGCTTGAAAAATCTTATTATTTTTCTACTAGTGATAAAAATAAAATCAGCTCATTTATCAAATGCAGAAGCATCTGATCTCATACAAAAACAAGATATTTCACCATCGTTCAACGAACTTAATGGGAAGTTTCCTAAAATAGATACAAGAAAATGGTGGTGTCCTAAACCATATGAATCTGAATGCGAAGATGCTCTTATTGGTTTAGAGGTTTGCGAGTATGATGCGTTGAGATCACTCAAAAGATGTAAAATCATTGTTAGCCAACTTTGTTGTGAGGTTGTGGAGGAGGTCGCAAAATATGTTTGTTCAAGATATTCTTCAGACATATTCATTTACTTCCATACTTTAAAAAATATTGTACACACGTAAAGCCATCACCATCACCACCACCACGAGAAACCCCAAAGTCTCCTCCGTCTATTCCTTTACCACTAGTTGAGCAACCGCCAACGCCCCTTCAACCGATAACGCCTTCACCACTGACACCAATTGGATCACCCCCTACAACCCCATCGCCTAGCCAAGAGACACCACAACCTACAATGTCCCCACTATCACCACATTCGCCAATCGAACCACCTTCAAGGACCCCACCCCCTGAGCAAGGGAGCCCACCAACACCTAGCATTAAGTCGTCGTTGCAAGCCCCCATGCCGACAGTGATCCCCTCACCAGGTGGCCAGCAAGGCCAATCACCAACACAATCTCCAATTGGGCTCCCACAAGCGCCAAAAAAACAAGGTCCTAGTATTGTGGCACCCACTGCAGGGCCAACTACAAGGTTATCCGCTACATTATCACCTTCAGGTGGTTGCACATGTGTGTGGCCGCCTTCTAACAATTAAATTGTGTAGCCATTTTACATAAAAATTTATAATTATTTTGTAAGAATAAATATATATTAATATGTTTTATGAATTTATTCAAAAGTAGAAAAAATTGTTATCTAATTTTCAACTTTTGTTTTTGAAGTTTGACGGTTTTCTAGCTAGACTTGGGATTATCTAACATTATATAACATTGATGATCAAATATATTAAATTATTTAAGTTATTTATGATTTTTCGACCTATAAAAAATATCAATATGTTCAATTTTTAATATATTGTAATATGTGGATGATAAAAATATATAAAACTATGAAGTATTAGATTGGACATGATTGAGGTCCTTTGTTAATTGATTGATACAAATAAAAAATTATTTTTGATGCCTAAATTAGTATTTTTGTGGAAAACGCGTGATTGTCATTTTAGTTTTCTTGAATCTCTTGTGACATAAAAGCAGAGGAATAAATGTTTAATTTATTTAGGTTGAACATGATATTAGCTAAAATGTGAAGAATCTAAGCGATTCTACATGCTATAACATTTTTGTGAGTATATTGTGAACTAAAAATTCATTACCTTCTCCTTAATGGGCTAAGAATAGCATTCATATGATACATAACGGGATAAAGCTCATAAATCTGATAGGCAGAACTTTGAACTTAACATAGTTATAAGCATGGAGTTTTTTGCTATTTTTTGGCTTGTGGAAAAGATTTAGAAATCTTCTCCGGGTCACATCTTTGTCATTATAGGTACCGACATTGGACACATCAATATAAACGTATAACATATTTTGAGGCTGAAATAACTAACACAATAGGGTCTAAAGTTTGTAACTTTATCCCTCAAAACACCCAAGACCAATGGTAGGGGTGTTCTATGCAACTAACAAAACAAACACTTCAATAAAGCAATCAAGAACAATAAGAGAAAGCAATAAACAAAAGACACAAGGATTTACGAGGTTTACCCAATGTGGGCTACGTTCTCCAGTGGTGGTTAGCTTGCTTGTATTATGTGAAGAATCAATGGAGTTCAAAGAACTCTTACAATGGAGCAATTACACTTAGAAAAGAGAGAGAGAAGGGTTTGTGTTTAGGCTAGGGTTAAGAATCGTCATAGAAATGAGCGTAAGAGAGTCTATTTATACATGTGTGTACATATACTAATGATTGGGAATAGGCCCAAGCCTTTTAAAGGCCGTAGGAATTATCGCAAAACAGATACAGTACCACGCTGGTCTTCGCTCGACCAGGTCGAGCCAAAGGGGGTTGGGTCGAGCGGCATGCGTACTGGATTGGTCGAGCATGAAGGCTCAACTCGATCAGGCCTTCACCCAGGTCGAGCGCCTCTTCAAATCACTCCAACACCATTATATACCCACGTACTCTCATATAATCACCATCACACACATCATCAACCTCAAATGGTGGACTCAAGGTCACACCAACTCCAACAATCTCCACCTTGACTTGAGTACACCAAGTCCACAAACTTCCTCTAAGACACTTCATCTATCACACACCACAAACAAACAAACAAGACTAACACACCATATACATGCCCCTTAAGGGCCTCACAACAAGCAAGCTTCTAAACCAACCAAGTTCACACATAAAGTGAACTTGTTGGTGAGCAACGGCTTCGTCATCATATCGGCCGGATTATCATGAGTGCTAATTTATGTTAATCGCACTCTATCATGCTCAACTTCATCTCGGATGAAATTATACTTGACGTTGATGTGCTTGGTTCTTCGATGGAAGGTATTTTGATTACTTGCCAAGTGGATAGCACTATCACTATCACAATGAACACACACCAAGCTCATCTCCGGACAAAACTCATTAACTAATCCTTTCAACCACTTAGCCTCCTTGAACGACTCGGCGATAGATATGTATTCCGCTTCGGTGGTGGACATGGAAATATCATCTTGGAGTGACGATTACCAACTCACCGCCGTTCCACCCAATGTAAACACATTTCCCGAAGTAGATTTCCTTGCATCTAAGTCACCCGCATAGTCGGAGTCACAATACCCAATCAAACCGCTTGAATTTCTTCCAAATTTTAGACAAACATTTGAAGTACCCTTCAAATACCTCAACAACGACTTTAGCGCTTCCCAATGCCCCTTACCCGAATTTGACATATATCGGCTCACCATGTTAACCGCTTGAGCGATGTCGGGTCTAGAGCAAACCATGGCGTACATCACACTACCAACCGCGCAAGTGTAAGGAATGTCTTCCATTTGCCTTTCTTCTTGTTTTGTTTGAGGACATAGCTTCTTGGATAGCTTGAAATGAGAAGCTAGAGGTGTAGAAACACTCTTTGCATCATCCATGGAGAATCTTCTCAAAACTTTCTCAATGTACCTCCTTTGACTAAGGTACAAGATGCCCTTTGTTCTATCCCTCAATATCTCCATTCTAAGTATCTTCTTGGCTTCACCAAGATCTTTAATTTCAAACTCACTTGAAAGTAACACCTTCAAGTTCTCCACCTCAAACAAACTACTACATGCCACTAGCATGTCATCAACATATAAAATCAAATAAATGATGGTTCCACCATCAAGCTTCTTAAGATAGACACAACTATCATAAGAGCTCCTAGTAAAGTCATGTGAAAGCATAAACGAGTCAAACCTCTTGTACCATTGCCTAGGCGATTGTTTTAGCCCATACAATGACTTCTTTAAACGACACACATGACTCTCTTTACCGTTGACTTCAAAACCCTCTGGTTGCTTCATATAAATCTCTTACTCCAACTCTCCATGCAAGAAAGCGGTCTTTACATCCAATTGATGTAACTCGAGATCCTTCATAGCCACAATAGCTAACAAAGTCCTAATTGACGAATGTTTTACAACCGGTGAGAAAACCTCATGAAAATCAACCCCTTCAACTTGAGTAAACCCCTTTGCAACAACTCTTACCTTGTACACCGGAGCACTAGTGCTTGTAGATCCCTCTTTCTTCTTGAATACCCATTTGCACCCTACAACCTTCTTGTTTCTAGGAGCTTCAACAATGACCCAAGTCTTGTTCTTTGCAAGAGACTTCATCTCTTGCTTCATAGCAACTAGCCACTTGCTTGAGTCACTTGAGGCCATAGTCTCCTTGTAGGTATTAGGATCATTTACACTCTCCACTTCACTAGCAATTGTGAGAGCATAAGCTACATAGTCACACTCCTCAATGTATCTTCTTTGAGGCACAATCCTCATCTTTTCATGTTGAGTTGCCAAGGTGGTTCCCTTTTCAAGTAAAGCATCATCATCGGTTTCTTCAATATTGGGAGGCTCCACCTCCTCTTGGGTGTCGCTGGATGTACCTACATCATTGTTAGTAATGGTGTTCTCCACAATAGGAGTAACCAAAGCATTTTCATCAAAAACAACATCCCTAGAAGTAATGATCTTTTTGGACTTCTCACACCACACCCTATAACCCTTTACACCCAAACCATAGCCCATGAATATGTATTTTCTAGCTCTAGGTTCAAGCTTTCCCTCACTCACATGGATATAAGTCGGACAACCAAATACTCTAAGATTAGAATAATCAACCGGTGAATTATACCATACCTCTTGTGGGGACTTGAAGTTCAAGGCGGTGTGTGGAGAACGGTTCACCAAATAGCATGCCGTAGAAACGGCCTCGGCCCAAAACCTCTTCCTCAACTTGGCTTGATTGATCATACTTCTAGTTCTCTCCAATAATGTCTTGTTCATTCTCTCCGCTACACCATTTTATTGAGGCCTTCCAACACATGTTCTATGCCTCACAATACCCTCTTTGGTGCAATATTGAAGAAACTTCTTATCCACAAATTCAAGACCATTGTCCGTTCTCAATGTCTTGATGCTCTTTCCGGTTTTCTTCTCTATCATTGTCTTCCAATCAACGAAGACATCAAATACATCATCTTTGTATTTGATGAAGAAACACCAAACCTTCCTTGAATAATCATCGATGAAAGTAAGCAAGTAGTTGCACCCACCAAGTGAAGTCTTCTTAGAAGGCCCCCAAAAATCGGAATGTATATAATCAAGGATCCCTTTGGTGTTGTGGATAGCCGGCTTGAAACTCACTCTCTTGCGCTTCCCATAAACACAATGCTCACAAAAGCCAAGATTCCCAAGCTTCTTACCTCCAAACAAGCCTTGCTTGATCAACTCATGCATACCTCTCTCACCCATATGACCTAACCTCAAGTGCCATAGTTTGGTCTCTTCATCGGACATGATACTTGTAGAGACATTCACGGAGCCGGAGATAGTAGAACCCTCTAGAGCATACAAACTCCCGTTCATCTTCTCCTTCATCACAACTAGTGACCCCCTAATGACTTTCATCACTCCACCTTGACAAGATATCCTACAACCATTCTTGTCTAAAGTACCCAATGACATCAATTTCTTCTTCAATCTCGGCACATGCCTAAGATCGGAAAATGTTCTCACCATACCATCAAACATCTTCATTTGAACACTCCCAACACCTACAACTTTGCAAGTAGCATTGTTGCCCATAGTGACATTACCTCCATCTACCTTCTCATAGGTAGTGAACAAGTTTTTATTGGGTGTCATATGGAAAGAACACCCGGAATCAAGAATCCATTCATTCTCACCCTTATACTCATGTGTGGCCACCAAGACGCCACCATCATCGCTATCATTAGCAAAGCTAGCCTCGGCACTACTGGAATCATCCTTAGACCTCTCATCATCATTGGAATGTTTCTTTTTCCACTTCCAACAATCCTTCTTGATGTGTCCCTTGAGCTTGCAATAGTTGCAAGTCTTGTTCTTGTTAGAACTCCTAGACTTTAACCTACTCTTACCCTTGCTACCACTACCATAAGTAGAACCCTTATCACTAGTTCTACCCCTCACATACAAACCATCATTTGAGGTGCTAGATGACTTACTTGAAAATTGGGTATCAATCAAGACGACTTGATTTTGGCCCAAACACTCTATAGGGCCAATAGGGGGTCCGACTTATAGAAGTCTCGGACGTTGAATCAAGACTTGGCTTGAATTTGGCCCCAACACTCTGTAGGGCCAATAGGAGGTCCGACATATAGAAGTCTCGGAAGTTGAATCAAGACTCGGCTTGATTTTGGCCCCAACACTCTATAGGGCCAATAGGTTGTCCCACTTATAGAAGTCTCGGACTTTGAATCAAGACTTGGCTTGAGTTTTGCCCCACCACTCTGTAGGGCCAATGAAGAAGTCCGACTCTTAGGATTCTCGGACCTGGAAAATGACTTAGGTCATTTTGATGCTAGGTGAATTGTTCAAAAGAATTCATGAATACTTGGACATAGGTCCGTAGCATAATTAAGAATTCAAATGGAAAACACAGCACCCCAGACATAGGTCTGTCTGTCAAGGGATCGAGTTATCAAGCTAGGTGATACTCGCAATGAATGCTAAAAATTGACCGACAATGGTTGAGTCATCTAACTCATAATATTAGCCCTATGCATAAAGGTGATAAAGAGTGAAGTTTTGCGAATAAAGATATCGACTTTTATGCAGAAAAATAATCAAACCTCGGTGGATTCATGCTATATGAAAACCCTCAGCCCCAGGTTCTCAACTTGGGGACTATGTTGAGTTCTACTTTCATAAATTTTTTTGGAAGCACGACTATTAGGAAGACGTAACCATGATTATCATAAAAAGTATGTTACTAGATTTCCAATCTTGAATTTATAATTAGCAGATTTCAATTTCCACTTTGATGTTTCTTGTAGCTGATGTGTTGATGAATATAGAAGGCAAGAACGACCAAATGATCATCGACATTGATCTTCTTATTTCCCGGTAGGGTGAGTTATTAGCCCCCAATGATGATGAATATTCAACTATTATCTTTGTTTCATCTTTTTGTAAACGCACACAAAGAGAAATCAAAATAAAGGCTATTTATACATCTCCGTTGATGCTCTTGCATTTCCGACCGTTGTGATTGGTCGTATATTACAAAACACTTGAATTGCTTTATGTTGAGAATCCTCATGTCACTAGATCAAAATGGATTATTGTCTACATCGTCATTAGACACTCGCCTTTCTTTTTACTCAATAAAAGCTCTCAGAGTATTTTTATTAGGGATAAAATCATCAGAACCTTTATCTTCTCAATCGTTGAACTTTTTCGTCAATGCTCCAATGACATTCCATGATCCAAACTATTTTCGTGAGCGTGAAGAAAAGTAGCAGGGCCCAAATATGATTCAGGATTCGACCAATGGGTCCAAAATGAATTGGCAGTTGGGTCTTATTAGCAACTTGCAAAAACTAGAATCGATGTTTGAATGTTTTCCGAACATAAACAGCCTATCAATATCATCTCTGCGCCAGATGCAACGTTGATGCATTGGTACCCATAAAAGCAGTAGAAATGATCAATGGTGCAGCAACAACAATTGGAAGATTCACAGCAATTGCACCGTTTGGAGTTTGCACATAATCAGTAACAATAGCAATGTTGCAACAACTAGTAGCAGCAGTAGAAATAAAGGAGGATAAATATTATCAATCAACAATTGAATATATTGGATAATGGGTTGTCATTGTATTTCAATGCTGACGAAACATTGCAGCAAAAAGGGCATCCATTTGAGACTTGGACCCAAATCTTCACAGCAAAAACCATGTACATTTGAGACCTGAACATAATTAAATAGGTTAAAGTATTTGACACCCGAATCCGAATATACCACACATTGGTTTTCTCATAGTGGTAGTGGGTTCCAGTAGGATGAATGACTACAGGAAGTATCATGAAAGTATTGCAAGAAAGGCAGTTAAATATGTGAAAGTTGATTTTTTGAATTTTTTTTTTGACTTTGTTGGGTAACTGGAAAATAAAATTAGGGTTGTTTTTGGTGAATAAATTGTAAATACTTACAATTGTGATGAAATGGAGTATAATGGAGGATCTATTTTTGGTGAACAAATGTCGTCGATTGGCGTTTGTTAATGTTGTTCACTTCAGACTTCAGAGGAAAGAATAGTATTTTCTTTTTGTGATGGTGGATTGCCACAACACTCATAAGTCATAAGGAAGTAGGAAGTATTGGGCTATCAAGGCTAAGGACTTCTTTTTTCTTCTCTTATCTAAGATAAGATATCAGATAACATTTAATCATATATGTGAGACAATAACAACTGAATTTTATTACATACGAATGTCGTTCATTCTCTTTTTTTTAGGATACACATGACTTTTATGTTTATGATCCCCACAGACGGCGCCAAACTGTTTCTGCTAAGAAACTGTCGAATTTGTAAAGAAGACTTTAAAAAGGAAGTACCTTCAAATTAACGAAAGTGAGATGATCTGACCGTCGCGAGTGGTGTACTTGCAACCACAAAGAAAGATTAAACCGGGGGCTGATGAAATCCCTCCGATGTTTAAGTCAGACCCGGAAAAAAGTAGTGTTAATATGTGAGTTTTTATAATAGAATTGTGTAACTTCCTTTCATGTAGATGAATGAAGTATTTATAGCAATAAGTTGTGGAGGAAGTTTCCTCATTAATGGTAAATCATGGTGATCATGCTTGTGTAGATGGGAGTAGCGGGTAGTTACTTTAGGAGTAATGGGTAGTTATTGGAAGTGGTAGTTTAGGCGTTCACTTATATATTGACTTTGACCTTTGACTAGGGGTATTTTTGACAATGCAGGTATATGAGATATTTGACTCGTAACATTGGCCCCACGCATATAGAGGAAGAGAGGATGACCAATTAGAGAAAACGATGCGGAAGGAAATATTGGGTCATTCAGAGAAAACTTCTCGGATTTTGGATGTTTCAACATTTGGATGTCTCGGACTTAAGATAAAATTTAAGCTTGGTTTTGGCCGCCTCCTTCCTAGTTGGGCCAATAGGGTGTTCGACTTATAGAAGCCTCAGACCTAAATTAAAACAACTTGATTTTGGCCCCAACCTTCCAAGTTGGGCCAATAGAGAGTTCGACTTATAGATGTCTCGGACCTAAATCAAGACGACTTGATTTTGGCTCCAACACTCTATAGGGCCATTAGGGGGTCCGACTTATACAAGTATCGGACCTTGAATCAAGACTTGGCTTGAATTTGGCCCCAACACTCTGTTGGACCAATAGAAGGTCCGACATATAGAAGTCTCGGACCTTAAATCAAGACTTGGCTTGAATTTGGCCCCAACACTCTGTAGGGCCAATAAGGAGTCCGACTTATAGAAGTCCCGGACTTAAAATCAAGACTTGGCTGATTTTGGCCCCAACACTCTGTAGGTCAAATAGGGAGTCCGACTTATAGAAGTCTCGGACCAGGATCAAGACTTGGCTTGATTTTGGGCCCAACACTCTGGAGGTCAAATAGGGAGTCCGACTTATAGAAGTCTCGGACTTTTGGCTTGATTTTTGCCCCAACACTCTGTAGCGCCAAATAGGGAGTCCGACTTGTAGAAACGCTTAGAGATTATGAATGCAACAAGAGGGGATGAATTGTTGTATTGTGCTTTTAAGTATTTTTGCCCTGTTTTTGCAGAATTTAAATTGAGTAAAAATACTTAAACAAAAAGCAAGAAAGTAAAATGGAGACAACGATTTTTACGTGGAAACTTTCTAGGCCTAATAGAAAGAAAACCACGACCACTCGGGATTTTAAGCTTCTCTTAATATGTTTTAGGCAATCAATACGATTACATAAAACAATTCTCTTCTCTTCTCTTCTAGGCCTCTTCTCTTCTCTTTCTCCTTCTCTTTCTCTTCTCTTTCTCTCGTTCCCCCTTAGACTTCCCTTAAGTCTAATTTACAAACACTCAAAAACCCTTACAAGTAATTTTCTCTAGAATGGATAAAGACTAAGATATTGTATAAGAAAAATATTGAGAATTAATTGGCAAATAGAAAGAATAAATATTTTTCTTACTTGGGTGATCTCACTTGAATATTTCGGTTAGGGCCACAACAACCACACTATTAGCCGGTTTTAAAAAAATCTCTTTTATATGAGATTAACCGTATAATCTTCCCATAATGCCCTTATTCTAAGATATGGGAAAGTGGAGAATTGCCTTGGAGGTTACTCAAAGTCATACGGTTACTTTTAATAATTAATTAGCTAATAATAGTTAATTGAAGACTAATTCAACTAAACCCTAAGTTCTTCCCTATTTTTGTGGAGAGAAATAAGGAACCTTATTCTTAACCATTAGATTTATGTGGTAGTTATTTAATTAATTGCCAATTTATATCTTATGCAATAATCTAGCATTTAACCGTACAATCAACTAAAAATTAGAAAAACTAATATCCTACATTTCTTTAGTTGACTAACTTCTCCAGACCTGTTTCGTTGGGAACACTGCACTGTCTCCATCAGCACTTATATCAGTTTATCAATTCTTGGAACAGTAGAGATCAATTTCCGTTTTTACTTTCCACATGAACTTCAAGGCTGACTATTTTGACTTTTGACTTTGACTTTGACTTTGACATGTACAATCTTCTTTGAACAAGTCTTTTAGGTGCCATCGACGACTTTGACAAAATCGGATATACGACCTACAAAACAATCTCTGAAACTTGTTTGTTTATAGATAAGGAGGTCATCATCAAAACTTAATTGGGCCAACAAATTCCCCTTTTTGATGATGGCAAACTTTATAAACAAACTTAATCATTTTTCCATATAGAGCATGCTAGAGATTGAAGCAACTCTAAGTAAACTTAGCAAATCAAATCATTATAGTGTAATTTACAAAGCATCCACTATAAACAATTTAGTCTAAGAATATAATTTAAAAGCATATTATCAAGCGTATATTGGAATAAAATTTATGTCTTTAAATTAATCATTTTTCCAAAAGTAATAAACATGAAAATTTAAGTATCAAATCTATACTTAGGTGAATTTTGAATAGAGTTATCAGAGCATCAGGGTAAACACGAAAAGCAAATAGCAAACTCTTTAAGTAAAGTAGTAATATCTATAAAAACTAATATCTATAAAATACACAAATCATTGTTTATCATAGTAATATCAGAGCATGATTTGAATTAGCATTAATATCAAAAATATTGAAATCAAACTAATCACAGAGATAGCATTCAAATTAGAGCAAAGTATGAGTATATGCAAACTATGGCATCACAAGTTATTCCTCTAAGTTTGTTGCTTGTCTTCCCCCCTTTTGACATCAATAAAAAAGGATTGACGTAACCAAACTACAGCACTAAGGCAAGCATTAGTCAAAGATAAATAATAAGTAGCAAACATCCAAGTAAATACCATAAAATTACCAAGATATGCAACGAATAAGCATCATAGACCAATTCCAAAAGTAGATAAAAGTGAAAGCAGTAGCATAATTGTTTCAACAAAAAATGACAACAAAGCGTACCCCAGCTGGTACTTAAACAAAAGAAAAGAAAATATTATTTGATTGTTAAGAAACAGACGGTGTGGCCAACAATTACATAAATTGATTAATGGAGCAGAAGAAGGGATCAAGCAGCAATCTCCTCGTCAACGAACTCGATCTGCACTTCAAATGTGTTAAGCTTTGCACCAAGACGAGATTCCATCTGGGATAGCTGATCAGTAATGGATGCAAGTGAGACACAGATTTCATCTTGAAAAGCATAGAATTGAGACTGAAAATCATAAAGCTTAGAGAGAACAAGGTCTAGGGTAGCATTGGGAACAATAGAGTGGTGAGTATCAAAACCAGGTGTAGTGTCTGGAGGTGAAGCTTGTGAGGTGAATGGTGGTGGAGTAGTAGGTATAGGTGATGGTGGTGGTGATGGTATATGTTGTGGTGGAGGTGTGGCTGGTTTTGGTGAAGGAGAGGCATTGGCAGGCTTTTTGGTGGGATGTGAGGTGATTTCGTCATCCAAACCAACATGACGTTTTGAGGCCAGCCTGCTGCTCTTTCTAGGAGTGAGCGCAGGTTCCTCCTTGACCGGCATAGCAACCTCTTCATCATCAGAACTATCATCGGAATGTTCTTTCTCTAGTTCTTCACCTGCCCCCTCTCCGGACGCTTCCCCCTCACTTAATACTTCCCCCTGTTCCTTCGTAGCCTCTGCCTTTTCAGTGTGGGCAGAAGGAACAGCTCCCTGAACCTTTTTCTCCTTTTCTTCCCTCTCCTCTCCTTTTTCTGCTTTTCCCTCTTCTTCTTTTTCTTCTTCAACTTTTTCATCATCCGAACTAACATCCTCCACTTCCTCAACAACATCCTCTAGAATCCCATTTTCATTCAATTTTAGGTGCAAGTTATTTAGGCATTTTGCACCTATTTTGTTATTAGCACTCATAGGGAATTCCAGGCCATCTAGAGGAACACCAAACTTCTTAAAAACATAAGTTAACAGACCTCCATACCCGACCATACAACGTTTCTCTATGCAATTCGCCAAGTGTGATATCATTAAAGAAGGAAAATTTATTTTAATGTGGTTAGCCAAATAGTAAATCAACGTTGCATCACGAAGGTTTACTTCGCTTCGCTTGGAATTGCGAGGCAAATTAAGCGTCGAGCAATTTTGTATAAAAGCTTGTGAAATGGTGACAGAGAGTTGTGGCTACAACGTTTTTTATCACTAATTCCTAAAAGCTTTAACACGGTCTTTTCATTTATCCCTGAAAAGACAATCTTGGACGCGACATAATACGTATCGAACCTTACAGCAGGAACATTGAACCATTCCCCCAACATTGAACTATTGAACTCAATCTTGATTTCTTTAATAGTAGTTGAACAAACCCCGTTTTCAATTGAAAAATTTTTTATGAACTCACGCATAATATTTAGGTAAATCAAATTGCACGAGTAGTCAAACATACAAACTTCCCACCCTTGATTATTTAAAATCGCATGTAATTGAGGGAAAGGGTTTGATTCATACCAGTATTTATCGATTCCAAACCCGACAAGCATCTCTTTAGCGACTTTCTCAGCGCTATTAGGGTCAAGTTGCTTGGTCCTCTTTGTGGGCCTGGATGAAGAAATCCCTTTTGGGTTGGAGTGAGGTCGTTTGGTTCCGGCATGCATTGACTTTGGCGTGGTTGATTTTTGTTGTTCTTGAGAAGATGAAGGTGGTGCATCTTCTGATGGTGTGGGATGAACCACTTGAAGTGGTTTGGGTTGAATAATTTTTGGTGTTTTTCCTTTCATGGTTTTGCTTGAAGAAGACGATTTTGGGGTTTTCATGGTGGATAGTTGAGATGAAGATGAAGAAGTGATAGAGTGAAATGGGTTTTGACGGTTTAAGGGGTTTAGTAATGAGTAGTACTTTCAGTTTTAGGGAGTGATGGGGTGTGTGAGTGATTGATGTGACGTGAGAGAGTGGGTATTTAAACGTGTGAGTGGACGGTTATTGAAGGGTTTGTACTACTTCTTGGATCAGTTTATAGCGTGTGAACAAGGAGAGTAACGAAAATTTCGCGGGTATATTCGTTGAATTAAAGCAGTTAATAACGGTTTTTCGAAACACCACGATGATCCGTATTCTACTATAATTTAAGTTGACCATCTGAAAAAGAAAAATAAAAAATAAAATGCTGGAATTGGTGGAAAAAGAAAAATAAAGAAAATTTTGAAAATAAGAAAAAGAACATATGTCCTCGTTTTTTTTTTTTTTTTAATATGAGGACAATATAAAATAAACATATGCTACTTTGGTCTAATCAGTTAAGCATGAAATCAAGAAAGCATTCATGGCACGTACTTAAGATAGTTGCGTACATTAACCTTGCAATAATTGATTTCTCAATCATGATTCTTATGGATGATCTAAGTCTTCCAATTTTTCATGTTGTTTTGAGGAGGAGTGCTTGCATTAAACTTTAGTGGAGCTTGATCATACCAAGTTCCAACCTCATCTTTTCATATTGTTCCCTTGGAAGTGGTTTAGTCATTATATTTGCAACTTGCTCATTAGTACTGACATGTTTAACAATAATATTTTTATGCTCAACATTATCCTTAAGAAAATGATGTCGTATATGTATATGCTTAACTCTAGAATGATGCACGGGATTTTTGATATGCATATGGCACTAGTATTATCACAATAAATAGGACACATATTCAAATTTAATACCAAAGTCTCTTAGCTGTTGTTTTATCCAAAGCATTTGGGAACAGTAAGCTGCTGCTGCCACATATTCTACTTCAGCGGTGGATAGAGCAACGGTATTTTGTTTCTTGGAACACCAAGATACTAAACATGAGCCAAGAAACTGTACCATACCTGAAGTACTTTTCCTGTTCACAAGATCTCCTGCATAATCTGCATCACTATAACCTTTCAAATCATAAACATCACTTTTTGCATAAAATAGGGACAAGTCCTCTATTCCCTTTAGATATCTTAGAATTCTCTTCACTGTTGTATGATGTGATTCCTTGGGATTTGATTGAAATCTAGTACACAAGCCAACACTAAACGAGATATCTGGCCTACTAGCAGTTAGATATAACAAAGATCCTATCATACCTCTATACATGGTTTGGTCAACATTGATACCATTCGAATCTTCATCTAGTCTAATATTAGTAGCCATAGGTGTGTAGTTTGTTTTAGCATTATCTAGGCCATATTTCTTTAGAAGTTCTTTAATATATTTTTGTTGATGGATAAAAATACCGTTAGCCGTTTGTTTAATTTGCAAACCAAGGAAGAAATTTAATTCTCCCATCATACTCATTTCAAATTCAGCACTCATTAGGTTAGCAAATTCTTTACACAATGATTCGTTAGTGGCTCCAAAAATAATATCATCAACATAAATTTGCACAACTAAAATATCCGAACCTCTATTCTTAAAGAATAAGGTCTTATCAATTTTACCTCTAATAAAGTTAATTTCAATCAAAAACTTAGACAATCTTTCATACCATTGCCTAGGTGCTTGTTTGAGCCCATAAAGAGCTTTATCAAGCTTATAGACATGATCTAGAGAAGATGGATTTTCGAAGCCAGGTGGATGTTCCACAAAGACTTCTTCCTCTAGAAAACCACTCAAGAAAGCACATTTCACATCCATTTGATATAACTTAAAATTTATAAATACAACAAATGAAATTAGAATTCTAATAGCCTCTAACCTTGCTACGGGAGCAAATGTTTCCGTATAATCAATACCTTCTTGTTGATTGTATCCTTTAACTACTAGCCTTGCTTTGTTTCTTACTATTGTTCCGTGCTCGTCTAGCTTGTTTCTAAAAACCCATTTCAAACCAATTATCTTTTTGTTCTTGGGTTTCGGTTCCAAGTGTCACACTTTATTTCTTTCAAATTCATTTAGTTCATCTTGCATTGCAATGACCCAATCTGAATCTTGTAATGCTTCTTCGTGATTCTTGGGTTCCAATGTTGAGAGAAATGCAATGTGTGCACAAAAGTTTCTTATTTGGGATCTGGTCTGTGTGCCTTTGTTTATGTCACTTATTATCAAGTCGAGTGGATGTGACTTTTGATGTTTCCACGGCTTAGGCACAAAGTCTCTTGTGGAGACAGTTGTGGGAACAAGCTCACTAACTTGAATGACATTCTGCTCAACTTCGTGTTGTTCATTTTGTTCTACTCTGGGAGCAGCTGGATCGGGAACACCTTGCTGGTCTTGATTTCCCTGTTGTCCCTGCTCTTGATTAGGTTCTACAGTTTTAATTTGAACCTGCAGATCTTCATTTATTTCTCGATCTTGTTCTTTATGCATGTTTTCATCATCTTCCAAATTAGCCAGACCTATCTTAAAATCACTTGTTTCTTGTTCACTTGTCATAAAGTTAGTTTCATCAAAAATAATGTGAACAGATTCTTCAACACACATAGTTCTCTTGTTATAGACTCTATAAGCTTTACATGAGATGAGTAGCCAAGAAATACTGCCTTATCACTTCTTTCATCAAACTTTCCTATATTTCGTTTTCCATTTACGTGAACAAAGCATCGACATCCAAACACACGAAAATACGAAGTATTTGGTTTAACGCATTTAAATAGTTCATAGGGGGTCTTAGAAGTAATTGGTCTAATCAACACACGATTCAAAATATAACATGCAGTATTTACAGCTTCGGCCCAAATGTTTCTAGGGAGACCACTAGCAATTAACATGGTTCTAGCCATTTCCTCTAATGTTCTATTTTTACGTTCCACCACACCATTTTGTTGTGGTGTCCTAAGTGCGGAAAAATTGTGACTTATACCATGCTCATTACAATAATCCATAAACCTTGAATTTTCAAATTCTTTACCATGATCTGATCTTATGTGGACAAGTTGATTGTTACTAGATTTTTGAATTTTATTTGCAAAAACAACAAATTCATCAAAGCTTTATCTTTGCTAGTTAAAAATAAGGTCCATGTAAATCTACTGTAATCATCAACTATAACAACCACATATCGCTTTCCACTGCGACTTTGGATTCTCATAGGTCCACAAAGATCCATATGAATTAATTCAAGTGGCTTTGAGGGTCACTACATTTTTAGGTTTAAAGGATGACCTATCATGTTTTCTTTTGGCACAAGGATCACAAACTTCGTCTTTTTGAAATTTAAGGGACGGTAATCCTCTTACTAGGTCTTTAGATCGTAAAGTATTAAGCAATGAAAAACTAGCATGACCTAAACGTTTATGCCAAAGAAGAGGGTCATCTTCTATAACACTAAGACATGTCAAACTGGCTTTGGGAACAGTGTGGAGGTCCACAACATAAGTGTTCCCTTTTCGGATTCCTTCCAGAACAGTGTCTCCTGTGTCATTCCTAGAAATAATGCACTTTTCAGAAGTAAAGATTACAGAGTTACCTTTGTCGCAACATTGAGAGATACTTAACAAATTTTATTTTAAATTCTCGACTAAAAATACATTGTCAATTGCATCGGAACTTGACCTTCCTACTTTTCCTTTGGCAATAATTTCGCCTTTCATATTGTCTCCAAAGGTCACAGTTCCTCCATCATAGGCTTCCAGTGAGAGAAATTTTGATTTATCACCTGTCATGTGCTTGGAACAGCCACTGTCGAGATACCATGAGCTGTTCCCCCTCACTTGAACCTGCAAAACGAACTAATTGTTAGAGCGAGGAACCCAGTCATTCTTGGGTTCCTTGTCGATTAAGCATGAATCATATTTCTTAATCCATATGCGATCGATATAAATTTGGTTCGTTTTGTTGTGCTGTTCCCTTTTAAAACATTGGAATTTCAGGTGCCCGGTTTTGCCACAAAAGGAACAGATTTTACTACTAGGGAGATCAACGTAAACCTTTTTCTTGTTTTTATTCTTATTGTATCCTAGGCCTTCAGCATTTTTAGTTTTAGCCTCTAGAATCCATTTTGGAACTTTATTAATTTTTCTTTTTCCTCGTGAATTTAATTCAGCTTTCAATTTCTCGTTCTCAATTTTACACGATTCTAGGTCTAATTTTAAACTTTGAATTTTAGTGTTAATCTCATGAATAGATTCATCATTAGGATTTTTATTTAAGCCGAGCATTTCATATTGATACAAATCGACATTAAGAATAATATTTACTTGTTTTACTTTTTCTAAAGTTTCCTTTAACATCACATTTTGATCTAATAAATCAAAGAATCTAGCTTGTACATCGGACCTAAAAGAATTTAGGTAGGAAACATGGTCATTACAAGTTTTAAGGTCCTTTTCCATTTGGAGACAGGTGACAGTTCTTTTTTCCAGATTATCTTGTGTCTCCAAAATCATTTTAATTAATTCATGTTTATCCAATCTAAATAAATGGTTAGGAAATGAATTAGAAGACAATACCTCTTTTCCTTTAGACGTCTCGTTATGAGCGGCCATGAGACATAGATTAGCTGTTTCTTCCTCAACTGGAACTTCAGTTTCAGCTTCGCTCTCAGATTCTCCCCATGCAGCAATCATGGCTTTGCGAAAGTCCGTCTTGTTGAAATTCCCTTTCATCGGTTGTCTTCCCGTTTCCCTTGCCTTCCCTTTGCCCTTTTCATTCTTCCATTGAGGGCACTCCTTGATGAAATGATCAGTGCTTCCATACTTATGGCATTCGTAGTTGGTTTTGGTATTAGTAATTCCTCTTTCTTTGTTGTTTCTTGGATTGGTGTATCTGTTGTTCCTGAAGAACTTCTTGAATTTTCGAACCAACATGGCAGTCTCCTATTCATCACATTCTGACGCTTCTTTATCGTTCGCTGCCAGATGCAATTCGTGGGTCATAAGGGAACCAGCCAACTCTTCCAGATTGAACTTTGTGAAATCCTTGGATTCCTGTATGGCTGTGACTTTAGCTCTCTAACGGTCATCTTGAGTTAGACTCCTGAGAATTTTCCTGACCTGTTCATTTGAGGGAATAAGCCTTCCAAGAGAGACAAGTTCGTTTGTTATGTTGGTGAACGTAGTGAACATTTCTTGAATACTTTCTCTGGGTTCCATAACAAATCTTTCATATTTCGACATCAGCAAGTCAATCTTGGAGCGCTTCACTTCACTTGTTCCTTTATGGGTGACTTCTAGCAGATCCCAAATCTGCTTGGCTGTTTTGCAACCCATAATGCGATTGTGCTCATTTGGTCCAACACTCTAGTAAAGTAATTTGATGGCAAGAGCATTCATCTCCATTTTCTGAAAATCTTCTTTCTCAAATTCAGTGATCGGTTTGGGAACAGTTTCGTTATTGGAGTTGGTAGTTGTTACCTCGAAGTCTCCAATTTCGATAACTCTCCAAACTTGATAATTTTCGGCCTTGATGAAGATTTCCATCCTATTCTTCCAATACGTGTAGAATTTTCCATCGAACATGGGCGGTCTTTGAGTAGAGTAACCTTCTTCCATTCGTTCATTCATTTTCAACATCTCTAAAATACCACGATACGGCTCTCAGGGTTTCCTGATCAAATGAGGAACAGGGCTCTGATACCAATTGTAGAAACGCTTAGAGATTATGACTACAACAAGAGGGGGTGAATTGTTGTATTGTGCTTTTAAGTATTTTTGCCCTGTTTTTGCGGAATTTAAATTGAATAAAAATACTTAAACAAAAAGCAAGGAAGTAAAATGGAGCCAAGGATTTTTACGTGGAAACTTTATAGGCCTAATAGAAAGAAAACCATGACCACTCGGGATTTTAAGCTTCTCTTAATATGTTTTAGGCTATCAATACAATTACATAAAACAATTCTCTTCTTTTCTCTTGTAGGCCTCTTCTCTTCTCTTTCTCATTCTCTTTCTCTTCTCTTTCTCTCGTTCCCCCTTAGACTTCCCTTAAGTCTAATTTACAAACACTCAAAAACCCTTACAAGTAATTTTCTCTAAAATGGATAAAGACAAGATATTGTATAAGAAAAATATTGAGAATTAATTGGCAAATAGAAAGAATAAATATTTTTCTTACTTGGGTGATTTCACTTGAATATTTCGGTTAGGGCACAACAACCACACTATTAGCCGGTTTTAAAAAAATCTCTTTTATATGAGATTAACCATATAATCTTCCCATAATTCCCTTATTCTAAGATGTGGGAAAGTGGAGAATTGCCTTGGAAAACTCAAAGTCATACGGTTACTTTTAATAATTAATTAGCTAATAATAGTTTATTGAAGACTAATTCAACTAAACCCTAACTTCTTCCCTATTTTTGTGGAGAGAAATAAGGAGCCTTATTCTCAACCATTAGATTTATGTGGTAGTTATTTAATTAATTGCCAATTAATATCTTATGCATTAATCTAATATTTAACCATATAATCAACTAAAAATTAGAAAAACTAATTTCCTACGTTTCTTTAGTTGACTAACTTCTGTAGACCTGTTTCGTTGGGAACACTGCACTGTCTCCATCAGCACTTATATCAGTTTATCAATTCTTGGAACAATAGAGATCAATTTCCGTTTTTACTTTCCACATGAACTTCAAGGCTAACTATTTTGACTTTTGACTTTTGACTTTTGACTTTGACTGTGACTTTGACATGTACAATCTTCTTTAAACAAGTCTTTTAGGTGCCATCGATGACTTTGACAAAATCGGATATACGACCTACAAAACAATCTCTGAAACTTGTTTGTTTATAGATAAGGAGGTCATCATCAAAACTTAATTGGGCCAACAAACACGGCTAAGAACTACACAAGTTCAAGCTAACACTTTAAGGTAAATTGCTCACAAAAGTCACAACATTTGTCGAAGCATCAAAAACAATACTTAAAATAGTATTTTAAAACATAATACTCCCTCTGTTTCAGTTTACTTGTCCCATTTCCTTATTTGGCATTATCATACTACTTGTCCTATTTCCTTTTTTGGCTATCCTTTTTTTACCTAAATACCCCCACTTTTCCAATTCCCAATACCCAACTACCACCTTTACAATTAATTTAATCAATTAAAATACCCAACTACCACCTTTTTAATGGACCCCACTCAACCCTTAAAATCCGTGAAAAGTCAAATAGGACGAGTCAACTGAAACGGAGGGAGTACAAAATTAACACGAAAATAGAGAATATTCAGTGACCGCCAGAAGTGGGCTTCCTATAAGTACGTATATTTTTTGTGTTATTCTGAACTTGATATTTTTTTTGCTCATTCCATTATTATGACGTTTTTTGATCTTCTTGCCTGGGTTAATTGGTCTTTTTTTTTTCTGCAATATAAAGTAAGCTTATTTGTTTATTATGCTAAATGGTTTCATTGTGAATTGAGATGCTTTCCTATAAAGTACTTAATATTGGGGTTCATTTGATTCTCAATTACTAACCAAAATATTTGGTGTAGGTAAGCCTTTCTTCATTTGAAATTTTTTGCAGTCAATGACAAAGTTGGTGATAGCTACAAGCATTTTGGACACGCAATGTTTTGGGTTATTAATGTTATGAGTAGCTAATTATGTGCACTTGTAAATTTTTGGACTTTTACAAATTGCCTTTCACTTGTAAATTTTTGTATAGAAAACTTGTATACAGTAGGAATATTATTTTGGAAGTCCATTACTTATATATATATGAATTACGTACAGTTTAGATGCATGATATTTGAGATGTGTGATATTTTGGGATATGAATAAATATATAACGATAATTGGTGATATTAGTTTAGTTGGTTGAAAATTATTTATTAATCTATTTGGCTAATTTATATATACATTGTAGGTTGTTTCATTAAGTAAAAAAGTCGTTACGAAAAATGTGTATGTTTTAACGGTAATAGTTGTTGCTAAAAATAGTAATCACAAATTTTACTTAATTGTTTTTCCTACAGTTAGATCGTGTCAAAAGATAGAGTATCATGTATTGCAACAACTTATATTGTTGTGAAAAACTGATATTAAACAACGATAAAAGTTGTAGCTAAAAATGCAAAATATTTGGCAGTGAATTTTTTTGTTACTAAAAACATAGTAGGAATTGCAACAACATTTCTTTTGCAACAATAAAACTCGTTGCAAAAAAGTGCAACCTTTGGCAACTACCAAAGTTGTTGCTAAAACCTTTAGCTATGACTGTACCCGCAACAACATAAGTCGTTGCAAAAACAACTTTGTGTAACTTGTACTATTGTGTTATGCAATTGCCTTTTTATTCTGTAGTTCCTATGTCTTTTGTAAATGTCGGGTTGTTTAAGCTTTGGTGCGAGGTTTTGTATCCTCGTTTGCACTACCTACATTTATGTTGCATAGTTCACGAGTTTGTATGTTGAAGTGTTATGTGTTCTTTTAACCCAAGCTTTAACACGAAAACCAGGGTCCATGCTCAAAATTATGATTAGAGAAGCCTACGATGAATCGTTCCGCCATGTTACAACATTAATAGGCAATGATGCCATAAATTAATTAGTCTATTTTGTTATGCTTTCCATTTCTTCACAATCCCTAGCTTTTAGGGGCTATGCCTATGACTATCGTATACGGAAATTGAATGGTGTATACGGGATTGATTGAGAGTATGTTAGGGCATCCCTATAACTATCAAAATATTACGACATATAAAGTGTAACCGACAAGTAAGATTATAATGTAAAAAGCTAAGAATGAAACAAAGTCAAGATCGCTAAGGTTAGTTGGGTTCATTTGAGCACGAACGAGCATTGTAATGGTAGTTTGAGCAATATGGCACTTATTCGGAAAATCGGTTGGTTGATAGTTTTAGATTTTTCGTTCTTTAATTTTAGGGGTGTGCTTGTTCAAGCACAAAGTTCGCTTAAGTGAGTACTCATACCAGTGCATTTGCTCACAAATTGAAGCTTTGTTGTAATCTTGTGTTCTCTCACTTTAAACAGATCTTTTCATCTATTATTATTCACGATATCAAGGATGAAATTATGAGGATTAAAATACTCTTATAGTCTAACGTACATTAAGAATTTTTAAATTCTTACTACATATTTTCATTGCCCTTGATCATATAAAGTGCTTAATTAACTCTTTATATTTTTTATATTTTATAATCTTCAAAAATATATAATTATTTACATTATCCACTTAGCAATGAGTGTGTAATGTAAACCAAATACCTTTTCAGGGAAAATATCGCAAAAAAAGTTTGTAATCGACAACACTCAATGATATGGTTTTGTAGAATTACTTAAATGTCTCACACCTATCTTAATCTTTATTCATTTGATGTTCTTCAAGCTAGCTAGTCAATTTAATGCATAAATACAACTACGAAATTAATTTTGTTTTTTATAGTATAGTTATATACGTTATTTGTAATATGGTGAAACCAAGTAAAATGGGCTTCAATTTTATATGCCACTTTAATACCTAAAAGGTTTTGAGTAACGTGAATAGATATTTCTTAATGATTCAAGGATTGCCTAAAAGCGCCAACAAATTGGAAATGTACTCATCAATGATGCTAAAAATTCTTATCCGAATAAGAGTACTATTATGACTTAATTTTTATTGCAGATTTTCAAAACAGAAATTAAAACATAAAAAAGGTAAAAATATGATTGCACTAATAATAACGGAATCTTCAAATTATTGCTTTTATCGTTAAAAACACTTAAATGAAACATAAAGCGTTTATTAGAAATTGAATTTAGTTTAAAGGAATAACCTCAAAGAAAATGCTTTTAAACTAATTACTACTTGATTAATCTGAAATAACTTTAAAAATTAAGGGAAATTCCACGTGGTAACCCAGAGGTTTTGGGTTTTCCACGTGGTAACCAAAACTTTTAAAAAATCCACGCGGTAACCCTGAGGTTTAACAAATTGTTCCACCGTGACCTTTTTGCACATTAAATGTTAGCAAAACGTTGGGAAACGTTAGTTTCGAAGCTTAAAGGTTGTTGTACGCCTATTTATGAGACTCAACATTTGAAATGCCATCAGTTTCAACCTTCTTCCCCAAAATATAAACCCTAACTGTACCATCTTTAAATTTGGCGGAAAAGATATGATTTAGATGAAAGATGGTAAAGTTGAGGTTTATGTTTTGGGGAAAAAGGTTGAAACTAATGGCATTTGAAATGGTGAGTCGCATAAATAGGTATACAACAGCCTTAGAGCTCCGAAATTAACATTTGCTAACGTTTTTATGTGAAAAAAGGTCACGATGGAACAATTACATAAACCTCAGGGTTACCGCGTGGATTTTTTAAAAGTTTTGGTTACCACGTGGAAAACCCAAAATCTCAGGGTTACCACATGAAATTTCCCAAAAATTAATATAGCTACTAAACAAATTTAAGAATTTAGGCAAGAAATAACAAAAGATTGAACAACTATAAGAAATTCCTCACATTTTATATGATCCAACATCTATACTCCATGATGATCACCTTGAGTAGAATGGCCTTTCACAATCACTCCTTTTTCTTCCAACACCTTAACAAACTCCAACAAATGGTCGACAAGTGGAACACCATCACAATCCGACATCCGTTACCAACACCCGTAAACCCATTTCCTTAATTCTCTCAATTCGACCCGACCCATCACTTACTAGCGGGTTACAATATTTAAGGAGTTCGAGATGAAGGACCTTGGGAGGTTGAAATATTTCTTGGGAATTGAAGTACTCATATCAAACAAAGGGATATTCATATCCCAAAGAAAGTATGTTCTTGATCTACTCGTTGAGATAGGGATGCTAGACTGTAAGCCAATCGAGATGCCTATGGTAATGAACCACAGACTACAGATTCTTGAGGGAGGAGAATTGGCTGATTGAATGCAGTACTAGATATTGGTGGGGAAACTTATATATTTAGCACATACACGACCAGATATCGCCTACGCAATAGGAGTCTTGAGTCGGTTCATGCATAAACCACAGATTCAGCACATGGATGCAGTCTTTCGAATTCTAAGGTACCTCAAGGGAACTCCAAGAAGGGGAGTCTTATATCAGAAGAATGGGCATCTAGATCTTGTAGCTTACACAGATGCAGATTGGGCTGGTGATAGGGATGACAGAAAATCAACTTCAGGATACTTTACTCTCATAGGAGGCAATCTGCTCACATGGAGAAGCAAGAAACAGAAGGTGGTTGCTATGTCTAGTGCAGAGGCAGAATTCAGAGGTGTAGCAAAGGGCGTTACAAAAGTCTTATGGCTTAGAAAGTTACTAATTGAACTTTGGTTTACTCCAACTAAGAGCTGTGAGCTATACTTTGATAATCAAGCTGTAATCAACAGTTTCAGAAAATCCTGTTCAACATGATAGCACAAATCATGCAGAGGTAGACATACATTTCATAAAGGAGAAATTAGAAGCACAAGTTATCAAACTTTCGCATGTTAAATCAAATGATCAGCTAGCAGATATTCTTACGAAGGCAGTTGGAGCTCAATTCTTTGAAGAAGTCTTATGCAAGTTGGGTGTTAGTGACCCTATGACCCAACTTGAGGAGAAGTGTTAGATTATGGTAACAAATATATTTAGAATATCTTTAATTAGGGCAAGTATATATTTTGTATATATATCTATTATTTTAGGTAACCCTAAGTGGTGCTCTGTATAAATATTCACATCATCATTATTGAATGAATAACACAGAAATTATAATCCCAAATGAGTGTTTAACCTTTAATATCTTATACTTTATAATCTTCATAAATATATAATTATTTACATTATCCACTTAACATTGAGTGTGTAACGTGATTATTAGTATCTTAATGTGAATTTCTACATGATAAACCAAATCCCTTTTTAGGGTGGAAATATGGCAAAAAAAAGTTTGTAATCAACAACACTCAATGATATGGTTTTGGAGAATTACTTAAATGTCACACACCTATCTTAATCTTTATTCATTTGTTGTTCTTCAAACTAGTAGTCAATTTCATACATAAAAACGACTACAAACTTAATTTTGTATTTTGTAGTATAGTTATTTACGTTATTTGTAATATGTTGAAACCAAATAAAATGGGCTTCAATTTGATATGCAACTTTAATACCAAAAACGTTTTTGAGTAATGTGATTAGATATTTCTTAATGATTAAAGGATTGCCTAAAAGGACCAATAAATTAGAAATGTCATCAATGACCCTAAAAATTCTTATCCAAATAAGAGTAATATTATGTCTTAATTTTTATTTAAGATTTTTAAAACCGAAATTAAAACATAAAAAAGGTAAAAATATGATTGCAGTCACTAATACTAACGGAATTTTCAAATTATTGTTTATATCGTTAAAAACACTAAAATGAAATATAAAGCATTTATTAGAAATTGAATTTAGTTTAAAGGAATTACCTCATAAAAAATGCTTTAAACTAATTACTACTTGATTAATCCGAAATAACTTAAATAAAAAATTAATATAACTACTAAACAAATTTAAGAATTTAGGCAAGAAATAACAAAAGATTGAACAACTCTAAGAAATTCCTCACATTTTATATGATCCAAAATCTCTACTCCATGATGATCACCTCGAGTAAAATGGCCTTTCACAATCACACCCTTTTCTTCCAACACCTTAACAAACTCCAACAAACGGTCGACAAGTGGATCACCATCACAATCCGTTACCAAAACCCGTAAACCCATTTCCTTGATCCTCTCGATTCGACCCGGACCATCACTTTCTAGTGGGTTACAATATTCATGCTCTCGGCCCGCCCCTTTGGGCAAAGAGAGTTCCCAAAATAAGTCATTACCCGATAGAGGCAAATACGGATTATTAATTAGCCTTAGCTCAGATTCAGTTCGATGCAACCCACCAAAAAATGGATGGTGCAAAATTAAACCTTTGATTTTTAATGGGTGGAGATTGTCCATTGCGGTTGATAACCTTAAGGCAGCTTGGTAAGCTATGTTTCCTCCTGCACTTGTTCCCATTAAAAAGCAGTTATTGGAGTCACCATATTTAGACAACCAATGACCCTACACAAACAATAAAAAATATTTTCAACAATTTTTAAGCAATATCGGATACAAATATTATTTTAACTGGATTTAAAAAGTCATAGTCAATAATAAAGACAATTCGAATAACAAATACTTTTGCAATTTTTAATGTACCACATTTATTAATGTACTAGTTTGAATTCCGTGCCAAGCACGGATAATCAAAAAATATATAAATGATCTCTTAAATATAAATAAAATTACTTTAAATTATTCTGATATTTGATAAACATAATAAATATAGAGAAAATAATATTTGATGTGTGAGAGAAAATTAATTAGTCTTTGCATTACATTAATTATTTCAAATTTTAAAACTCTAAAAATTTGGGCTTGAATTATTTTTAATGAACTTGTAGAATGATCAATATTTACCACTATAAATTAAGAATGAAAAAAGATATTTAAGCGATAAACTTAACAATTTAAAGTAAATAATATGGGACACACATTTGGTTTTATAGTAGCCATGTTCTAATTTATATGGCCCGTGATTTTTATATGAAAAAATCCATATTTATTTATTTGAATCACTTATTAAAATAATTTATAGATTATAAATTTATTTTATGGATTCTCTTTCAAAATAATAGATAAATAAATGTAACTAAACTCATATTTAATATAGGATGCTTAAACTATTGCATACATCTACGAGATTTCCAACCAAAACTTTATATTTTCAGTGAACAATTATAATCATACTTTTATTTTATTGCTATAATTAAAAAATGAAGAATTTTATTCTACTTACCCAATTTAATAATATTTTATTAGTGTAGATAAATAGATGTTACAGAAGGAAGAAACTTTCTATTTAATAATATTTTATTGCTATAATTAAGAATGAAGAATTTTATTGTCATTTGAAACATCAATTGATTTAAATAATAGGGCATTCAAGCTTAATTATTCTATTTACCCAATTTAGCTAACTGAAGAATTTTGGAGGGAAAACCATGAATGTGAGAGCGACATGTGTCCTATTGAAGAACATATTTAGTATATAGTATAGATAGATTGATATGTATCACTGCAATAGTATCTTTAAGCAATAACATTGTTTTTTTTTCCTTTGTTCAAAATATTAAAAATAACTTTTAAGAGCATATAAACTTTTGTGTTATACACTCACTACAAAAAATGTTGTCTCAACCAACACTTATTTAACAACGCTTAATTAAGTGGGACAAATAAATTTCATTTAGGCACGCTTAATAAGCGTGAGGACGATAGCCACGCTTATAAGTGTGACCGGATGATGGCTATTAAGCGTGACTAAAAGGTGTTTGGTAGAAGGGATTGCAGGGAGGGAATGAGACTTTGGTTCAAAAATATATCCAAGTCTTTGTTTGGTTAGGAGGAATGGAAATGGAAAATGGGATTAAAATGGGGGAAAGTCCCAAGAAAAATGTCTTGGGGGAGGGGTGGTATTTGGGTTGATACTTTGATTTTATATCTTTCTTTCAAGTCCCTACCATACCAAACAAGAGATGGGACTTTTTTATTTTCAAAGTCTCAACTTAAAAATCCTATCTTAAAGTTTAACAAGACCCATTCTCTTGTGCCAAACACCCCCTAATATTAAACGACTCTCCCTCTCAAATACATTTTCAGTGCCTCTTCATTTTCTCTCCCTCACTAAGTTAGACTAAACCCTAGCTTTAACTCTCATTTTAGCGCACCTCCAATCTCCCAGCTTTCCCATCGCCACTTCCCCATTTTTTTATCAGTTAATTGCCATTGTTTGACTAAACCCTAATATTCAAATTCTTCGCCATTCGCATCGTTTTTTCCTTCTTGATGTTCGGTCATTCTTCACCGCCATTTCCTCTGTGATAGTAAGTGATTTTTCTGTTATTGTCTTTCTTTAATTTAGTTTGTAGATTTGTAGAAGTGATTTTTTTCATTTTGTTCGTTTTGTAATTGCATTTTTGATTTCTTTTCAATTTTGATTATGCCCTGATTAATTTTTGTCATTTATCCCATGATTTCGTTTTCTAATTTTTATTTTTTAGGGTAGCTGAAATTGACTATTACTCATTTTCTCTCTGGTTGCAACTTATTTCTTCTGGTTGGTAGTACATGGTTCGGTGCTGTTAGCCATTTGTCTTGTTAAGGTCTGTAGGCCGGCTCCTCGATTCAATGCTGAGATTAGCCTTTTTAATTGTTTTGATCTAGAATTACTTATCATCCATATGAGGATTTGATTGCTCATATTGCTTGTGTTCATATGCTACTAAATATATTGGTTAGTGCTGGTTTTGATTGAAGGTACTGTTGATTGCTCCTGCTGCTATCACCATAAGCTGATTTGTTTTTTTTATACTTATTATGTTGTGGTTCTAACACCATTTGAGGTGTATAAGTTAGGTGAATTTGATTAGTAATCAAGATTGTTGCATCATTTGGGAGGTATGCATCATATTTTTGGCATATATTTTATTTAGTTCAATGAATCTTGAGGTATTTTGTTGTTTAGCTGAATTTGGTTTGTAATCAAGATTGTAGTTCTTTAGGTGAATGTAGCTGATCATTAGGTGAATTTAGTAAGTAATCAAGATTGTAGTTCTAACACCATCACATTTTTTGCATATATAGCTGGTGAATGCTGATCCACAGACCACAATTTGTTGTCTATGTTCGATCAGGTTCTTTTGTTGGCCTTTGTACATATTTTGTTTAGCTACTTTATCTGTTGATTTGCTACTGTTCAGGTTTGTGTTTGTGTAATGAGGGTAAATGTTGCTTCCTTATCTGATATCTTTCAGTGATGGTGTCGCTTGGTCTATTTTCTTCAATTAAGTGGTTTCTTTTTAGATGGTTGATCCAATGACAAAATTTTGCTGCTGCTTCTTCTGGGCCATGTTGTACCACTTGTTGCTGCCTTGATCTGTTGATGTAAGGTACCTATTGGAGTGTCTGGTTCAGGTGCCGGTGTGATGCTACTAGCTCGATCAATTGTCCTCGTCAAACGTGTTGAGCATGTTGCTGGTCTATGGACATTTTATAGGGTGTTGGATTTTTTTTGTTTGGTAGATGGTGACGCTGGTTGTGATTGATTGTATGGTGATGATGCATGGTTTTGGAATGTCTACAAGGGTTGTTTATGTTTTGCTCTTGTTGACTGTTGCATACTTTTCTAATTTGATAGATGTATAGGTTGCTTATTTCTATAGCCTTGATTGTGGCTCTTTTTAGATAATTAGATGTATAAAATTTATCACATCTTTGTAAATGTTTTGAATTTTTAGTAAAGTAATTTTATTTGCTAATAAATAATATCACAGAATAATGAAAATTATTATTATTATTATTGTTGTTATTATTTTTAAACCATATTTTATTATTATTATTATTATTATTATTATTATTATTATTATTATTATTATAAATTAATTAATTTTTCCTACACAATTTGATTAAAAAGTTAATTATGATCAATGCACATGCTTATTTGTGTGGAAAACAAGAGGAAAAGTAATATAACAGATTACTGAAGTGTTTAGCAGATTCCTGAAGTGTTTAGCCATGCTTATTAATTGAGGAAAAATCGTATTAGTTATAAGCGTGGCGAAAAGTAATATCAGCCATACTTATAAGTGTGGCAAAACAGGTATATTTAGCCACGCTTATTAAGCGTGCCTAAAATATACCCACACAAGCTGAAAGCACGCTTAATTAAGCGTGGCTAAATGCATCAGCCTCACATATGTGCCTAAATGCATTTTTAAGCGTGGGTAAAGACTACATTTTTTGTAGTGACTTAATTCATTTTCTTGTCCAAACACCAAACATAACAACAATATCACTTTAATAATGACTAAACATTAAGGGATAAAAAAGAAGATAAGTTTTTTAGAAAATTATTTAATATTATTATAAATTCATAACTCAAGTTTTTAAAGCATAAAGCAAAAAAATAATTAGTTTTTAATCAAATAAACCATGGTGATTCAATGAAGTTGTAATGATTTTAGTTTCACCTTTTAAAATTTTCATTTGACTTCTCTACATATGAAATCTTTTTTAACAAAAAATACATTAAACTTTTAGGAGCTCATTAAAAGGTGTTTCGAAATATCAAAAAAGAACTAAATATAATTAATAATTACAATTTTCTTATATGACATTGGTTGTATCTACATTTATAGGATAAAAGGTTGTGGAAAGAATGTGATAGAGTATATTTCCTCCTTTTAAAGACAAATATACTATTTTCTTATTAGGTTAGTTCAATACAAGTGTCTAACTACTTTATTTTCTTAAGCTATGTTGAAATAGAAGGATTGTAACATACTATGAGAGTTGAATTTATTATTAGTGCATTTACATAGTAGAATGAAGTATAATGGAGTAATGAAAACGATTATAATTCTTAATCAAGGTAGTAGGGTTTAGGAGTTTAAAGTAAGGTTTATATAAATGCTTGGGGGTGATTCTAGTAGGCTTATTTGCTTCCATTAGCTATGAAATAATATGTTATCATATGATTGCAGAATTATTGAGGTATATATGTTGATAGGATTAAGTTAAATTTTGTTGGTAGTTTAGATAGGATGAACTTGATGAGCTCGAGTCCTAACTTATACAACTAAGGTCAATTGACACCCTTACATTTACATATTCAAATTACGTAAACTTGATGACCACGTTAATCAGATTACTTCCCCTAAACAATCACCATTAACAAGAATAAACTTCAACCCATTATTTAGCACTTAGCAGTCATTTAGGTAGTTTAGACCTAAATGAGGTTGACTTCTTAGTACAAAAAGATCATGTACATTCTGATTTGGAAGAAGATATGATGCAAGGGAAACCGTTGTTTGGCTATACGAGAAGGTGCACCTTCACATGAGTCGCGTCGTGTTGATGAGGTGGATCGAAGGCTAATTGATGTTTGGATGACTTAGAATTGTTACACATCAACGACACTAGGGCGTTGTCGTTTCTGTCTAGTTTGCCCATTTCATTTTGGGGTGATGTTGTCCTAAGTGCAACATATCTAATAAATAGAATGCCTCTACAATCTTTGGGCAATATATCCCCTTATGAGAAGCGTTATGGTATTAAACCAAATAACAGTATAACACCATTCTAAAGCCCTATGGATGTTTATGCTATGTGGCCTTTGAAACAAGAAAGAAAGAAATTCCAAGCTAGATTTGATCCTTGCATTTTTGTTCGGTACCTACCTGCTCAAAAGGCATATAAAGTATACAATCTGAACAAAAAAAAAATTTCGTGTATCCATGGACATCCTTTTCCATGAAAAAACTATTCATTATCATCTAAAACCTACAACCCCATTACCTTTTACCTTCCCAACACTACACCTTTTTACATGACCCAACAGTCATTAAACCTTTGTCACCCCATCTACCAATGCAAACATCTTCATGCATTGATGACAACACATATTGGCTAAGTCCAAGTCAGCCCAACTTTTTTTTCTTTTCAGGCTCATTTTTCTCTACTTTCTTATCTCTTTCACTTTAAACATGTTGTCACTCAGCTACACTAGGTTCATTCTATGAATGACGAGTTAGCTGCTCTTGAAAGCCATTATTATTATACATGGAAAATTACTGAACTTCCTTCCTCTAAACGAGCCATTGGTTGTAAGTAGAGGTGTTCAACGGGGTGGGTCGACCCAACGGGTCAAGGGTCGGATCACATTTTAACGGATCATTAGCGGGCCTTGGTGTAACGGATCGGGCCGGATAATTATAAGAATTAATTGTGAAAAAAAATTTAACACTTTTTTTTTTTTTTTTAAATTATATTATTATAAACATAAGTGGATCGACCCAACGGGTCATAAAATATAATAAAAAAATTGTTTTTATTTACTTTTAAAAAATGGGTTAAAGTGGGTCGGATTTAAACGGGCTTGACCCGCCCCGCCCCGTTTAACATTTGACACGACCCGCCCCGACCCGGACCATTTAAATTTCGACCCGCCCCATTGAACACTCTAGTTGTAAGTGTCTTTAAAAAACTAAACTTCATGTTGAATTACTGATGGTAACTTAGACAAACATAAACCTCGGCTTGTTATTCTTAGGAATCACCAAAGACCCAAGGAGGATTATACTCAAACCTTTACTCCAGTAGCTAAAATGGCCACCGTGCACTTTCTCCTTGCTGTTGCTGCCATCAACAATTTGATTCAATTAAATGGACATCATAAATGCTTTTTTTGCATGCTGGCCTTGATGAAATTGTCTATATGAAACTCCCTCCAGGTTATGTATCCATTGGTTCCCGCATTTCTCTCCTATCCGAAGGGGAGTAACATACCTTACCCACTCCTAAAGTATGCAAGCTCCTCAAGTATCTATGGGCTGAAATAAGCCCCTAGACAATGGTTTTCTAAACTCAGCACAACCCTTCAGTCCTTTCAATTCACTCAATCCACAACTAAATATTCCTTGTTCTTCACTGCTACCTCTAGTATTGTTGTTGTGCTAACATATGTTGATGACATTTAATTTCAGGGAACAATTCTCAAGCCATTGACTCATGTAAATCATTTGTTCACTCTTAGATATTTTTTGGGGATCGAAGTTGATCACACTTTGCAAGGCTTATGTTTGTCTAAAAAAAAGTACATTTAAGATTTTCTTCAAAAATACCATATGACCAGTTGTAAGCCACTTAGAGTGCCTATGGATACACATCAAAAACTTCACCTCACCTCTGGTGACCCTCTTGCCAATTCTAAACCTTATCAATGCTTAGTAGGCAAACTCATACACCCTTACTATTACTATTACTAAGCTAGACATCTTGTATATTGTCCATGCTCTTAGTAAGTTTATGCACAAACCCACTTCCATTCATTACCAAGTTGCTGTTAGACTTCTCCGTTATCTTAAAGGCACTTCAACTCAAGACATCTTCCTTGCTAACAATTCATCTTCCACTCTCACAACTTTCTGTTATAGTGATTGGGCAAGCGGTCACACCACAAGAAGATCCACCACTGATTGGTTTTTGTCTCTTATTAGGTAACTCTCCTATCTCTTAGAAATCCAACTGTCAGTCCGTTGCAGCAAGAAGCACAGTAGAAGCCGAATCCGATTCATGGCCTTAACTATTTGAGTGATCATTTGGCTCAAAAATTTGCTCACTAACCTTGGTCTCAAAAACATTACTGCCATTAAACTCCTCTGTGACAATCAAGCTACCTTAGCCGTCATTGCCAATTGTTTATCAAGAACATGTCAAGCACATGAATATAGATTGCAATTTCATCCGAGATCTGGTTTACGCTGTGGCCAGTGTATCACTCTCCTATATACATCTCCAGCTAAAAGCAAGTAGCTGACATGTTTACTAAGAGCTTACCAACAAAACAACAGCAGTTTCTTGTGCCCCTGGGCCATCCTCTAAAGTTTAGACTATCAACAACAGCTATTATAAAATACTTACTTCAATTCTTTTCAATTGTCCCATTTAATACGGATATTAAAAGAGGAATGCGGTCCACTAAAAAGATAGTAATTAGAGTATTTTAATTCATTAAGAATAATTATAAAGTGGTCGTTGGGTTTGTAACTAGTAAAAAATAAGGGTATTTTGGTCATTACTTGTGTGAACATTAAGTATTTAGGAAAAAGAAACATTGGCAAAAAAGAAAATAAGACGATTAAAATGAATTTGACAAATATTCAAAAATATTCTTGTGCCCGGATATTTCTATTTTGTGTTAGTATAAGTCAGCAATTATTTTTCATTTCCTTCTGTAGCAGTACAATTGACCCCTCTATAAAGAGTACTAGTATATGATTCTGTTTTTGGAGGGCTATATAATCATAGATTTCCTGCCATAAATGGTATTCATGAAAATGATGAACAAAGGATGAAATAGGTTGCTGGATATTCTATAATTCTTTCCTTCTGTTTTTTCTTAATCATCTCTAATCTTAGCTCTTAAAATCTTCAATAATAAAATCAAAGACTTAAATAGCTTAATTAATTAAAATAATAAAAGATAATAGTTAATTATGGTTATATATATATTTATAAGTCAAAATATTTACTTTTACTAAAAAAAATTTCACATAGAAATATGCTGACTTCAGAAAATAATAAGGATGCTTATGAGTTACTCCCTCCATTTCCGAATGTTCTTCCCGTTTAGAATATTCTATTTTGGAGAGAAAAATTTGATTAAGATTTTTAAGACATATATCGATGATAAAATATATCCATGTGATATCTCGTTAGATTCGTCTTAATGTATACTTTTTTATTATATATTTTTTAAAATTTTTTATAATACATATTTAGAGTTATTAAGGCTCAAAATTACTTTGAAAACTGTGCAAAAAGTGAATGGGAAGAACATTTGGAAACGGAGGGAGTATAGTATAATTCATCATTCAATGTTATATTTGTATTTCTCTTTTTAAGTATTACTTCCTCCGTTCCATAATACTCGCTACGTTTTCTATTTTGGGAAGTTTCATATTACTTACTACATTTCCATTTTTAAGTAAAAGAACAATCATTTAAAGTTCCACCTACTCTTATTTTTATCTTACTCTATACCTGATTAATTTTTATACCTACTACTCCCTCCATTTCAGTTTACTTGTCACATTTCCTTTTTTGGCATTTTCATACTACTTGTCCCATTTCTTTTTTTGGCTAACCTTTTCTTACCTAAATACCTCCACTTTTCCAATTCCCAATACTCCACTACCACCTTTACAATTAATTTAATCAATTAAAATAGCCAACTACGACCTTTTTAATGGACCCCACTCAACCCTTAAAATCCGTGAAAAGTCAAATGGGACTAGTCAACTGAAATGGAGGGAGTGTTATTTAATCTTATAATATTCTCAATCATTTAAAAAGCCTATTTTTCTTTTTCATTTTTCATCAAATAATACTCCCTCATATTCACTTTAAGTGTCTCATTTCCTTATTGGGTCAAGTCATCCTAAATGTCTCATTTCTATTTTGGGTATGTTAACTTTACCAATTTATCCCTACTAAACTTAACTTTTTTACACCTTTATACCTACTAACCCCACTTTACACCTATAAAAATTCAAAAATTCTACATTTTTTCTCTTACACATGTGGTCCCATTTGACTCTTCTTAAACTCCGTGAAAAGTCAAATGGGACTCCTATGGTGAACAGGAGAGAGTATTAAAAAAAATCCCTAAAAAGAAACTCCCACATGCTCGTAATAATTGCACAGTACTTTCTTAACATGTGTGTCCTCATGATAATTTCACAGTACTTTCTTAATATGTGTGTCCATGTATTTGTAGCAAGCAATAACAGAGGAATTACAAACTTGCACAAATCAAAGAAAAAAATATGTAAAATTAATACGACAAATTTAATTAGAAAATATATAGTGCAAATTTAATTTAGATCCATATAATGAGGAGCAGCTAATTATGAAATAAAAATTGTAATTTCAAACTTAAAAGTAAAACTTACGGCAATATCAGATAATTTATTAGGCTGATCACCAGCTACCAAGACTGAACCACGGATCCATTGCAGAGCCTCTACAGCATCCTCATAAGCAGCCGGAAGCCGATGTTCCGGACATAACCGATAATCAACCGAAACAACGATAGCCGGCACATTTGATGCAGTAATTGAACAGAAATCATGGTTAAACACAGTATCAGCATGTAAAATCACAAACCCACCTCCATGATAATAAACAATGATGGGTAGTTTCTTTGATGGATTCGATAAAGCAATTTTCGGAAGAAAAACTCGAAGATATGTTTTGTGTTCTGAGTTTAATGGAAAGTCTTGGTTAAGAACAAGTGATGGAGAATTAAGATCTGAATTGGGTGGTGTAGATGGAAATTGTAGTAATCGTGTGATTGTTCCATCTGGGTGTCGTTTGATTTGGAGGTATTCATATGGATCAACCGTGCAGATTGGTTTTGAGTTTATTTCATCTTTATTATCCATTATCATTATGATTTGCAAGTAATCAGCTGCTCTAACCAAAAATTAAAGCGGTGGTTGGTTTTATTTATTTTTTATTTATTGATTGGATGTTGAATGTATTTGAATTTGAAGGAGAAGATTATATGATAAACTAATTGAAAGGCTTCAAGTAGGTGACGTGTTGTAATCACGAGCGGGCATATGCAGGTATTAGAAGTTTGCTACACGTAAAACTATTATCTTTTACTCCGTTAAAATTTGTGATATAAATGGAAAGATTCCTTATAGGAATAACAGTTGAAACACCCCAAAATGGAAAGTGAGAACTTCTTTATGGAACGGAGGGAGTATCTTGTATGTAAAAACAAAATTATCCATATGTAGGTATTAGAAGTTTGCTACACCTGAAACTATTAAGGGGTGTTTGGCATAAAGGAATGAGATTTGTGAGACTTTAATATAGGATTTTTAAGTTGAGACTTTGAAAATAAGAAAGTCTCATTCCTTGTTTGTTATGGTAGAGACTTGAAAGAGACTTGGAAGAAAGATATAGAATCAAAGTCTCACCCAAAATACATACCCTCCCCCAAGATAGTTTTTCTTGGGGTCTTTCTCCATTTTAGTCTCATTCTCTATTCTCATTCCACATAAACAAACAAAGACTTGGACTTATATTTAAAACAAAGTCACATTCCCTTCCTCAAATCCCTCTAGCCAAACACCCCCTTATTTTTTTTCTTGTATATATAGACAAAATTATCCCATTATGTAGTGTTTTTGAACAAGTATTTCATTTCAATTTACGGATTTCTATTATGAAATCATAAATGAAGATTTTGAGATGGATTAACAAGGTTTGGATAATCATTCTCAAATTCTCAACATTGGTATTAATGGTGGAATTTGATCCAAGTTCAAATTTGAAAAAATTTGATTTGCCAAATAATAAATTTGAGTCAATTCCAAATTTTCAAATGTAATCATCGTTCATTAACATGGTATTATTTTTTTTTGTTTCACTCATTTCGCTTCAATTGTGTTAAGTTCGTTTCACTGATTTTGCAAAGTTTTTAGGTTTGGACAAATTGAACATGACTTTCTTTTAAGGTTCTCCAACAATTAGACATACTGAGCATTAAATAACTTTGGAAACTTTTAGAGATATAGAATCGAAATGGTTGGATGGAATTGTTGAATCATACGATCTTACAAATTCCCTCAAATATGCTAATATATTTAGTGCATAGTATTTATTACTCAATTTATAAGTTTATATCTGTGAATATAAGTTTTGTTTGAATTGTTATTTAAGAAATAAACGCAAAAACACATAATAATTGGTTTAAAATGAAGCATTGATAAAAAAACTTTATTGTTTTTAAATTATGATTATCGATTTTTGAAATACTTATGTGTATGTTAAAGAAAGTACCTTAATACATATCAAAAGTTAGTATCGTTAATTCGTAGCATAATTTTATGATTTTACTTCTCAAAAATTTTTTCAATATGAATCGTAAACTTCTAGGAACACTACAATTCTACCTACTATCTCGATCGCTCGTTTGTTTTTGGATAGCAAAATCGTAGAATCGTAAATTAGAATCACGATTTTAATAATTATTGTATGAGCGTAGGTTCAATCACCCCTTATTGGTTTTTGTTTCTTCTGTTGGAATTTAGAGTGTATAGTGGACATCAGAAATGATTTAATTAATTAATTAAATAAATAATTTAATTAAATTAATGTATATAATCCTAAGGTTGTAAAATATATGTTTTAGTCAAAACATATAAGTCACGGCACGTATACCAGATCGCGGCTCGCGAAAATGTGGAAAAAAGATTGTGGAAAAAATTTACCTTGTGGTCGCGGCCCGAGAGTGCCTTGTTTTTCCGGTTTCGTGCTTTGTTCTGGTTCATTTTGCTGGTTATATTATAACTTCCTATGGTTAATATGGTTAATATTAGCCATGTTCCTTGGGTTATATGGGTTGAGTGAAGAGCGATATCGGTTCGTGAATCGATCTCGTGTTTCACGGATCAACCTAGCGTTTCATGGAGCAACATCTTGTTTCATGAAGTGGTGTGAGCTATTCTATAAATATAGAATGCTTGTGTGTTGTTTAACACATCCATAAGAAATCCTTTTTCTGATTCTTCTCTTCTTAAGCCTTTCAATCAAGAACTTGCAATCCTTGTTTGTGTATTTCCATATTGCCTTCCATTTAGATTATTCTTGTATCATTCCAATATCCTTGTGCTAGGAAATTGGTGTAATTCTTTGTATCTTAGAACGTATTTCCAGTTGATTCCCAAGCACCGTGGTAGGGAGGAAATAACGTTTTAGGAAAGAGCATCTCGCCTAGAATTTATATCAAGTTCCACAAAATCTTCTAGTTACTTTGATCGTGTTAAAGTTTGGTGTATCGGAGATCTCGGTGGTGTACATAAGCAAGGCTTGATCGTCATATGTAATTTGTATATTCTATCACAAACTTGTATTTTAATTTATTGTTTATTTATAAATTAAAGTACATTTGTATAATAAACTAAAACGTTATCTTTTCTCTTGAGTTACATTATGACAACTATCAAGGATTTAACAACCAATTTTGTGAAATTGGATAAGTATGTAGGCAATGAATTTAGGAGATGGCAAAAGAAAATGCATTTCTTATTAACTACATTGAATGTTGCTTATGTGATAAGTACATCAAGGCCTAGTGAAAAGGAGGATGAGACTCCGGAGGATACCCGTGCTAGAAGTAAATGGGACAATGATGACTTTATATGTAGGGGACACATCCTTAATGGTATGAGTGATACTCTCTTTGATGTTTACCAAAATGTTGATTCTGCACAAGAAATGTGGTCTTCACTTGAAACTAAATATATGGCGGAAGATGCATCAAGCAAGAAGTTTCTTGTAAGTAATTTCAATAATTTTAAATTTCATGATGCTCGCCCTATTATGGAACAATTTCATGAGATTCAACGTATGTATGATAATCTTAAAAGGCATGATATAAATATGGATGAACTCTTTGTTGTGTCAAGTATTATTGATAAGTTGCCACCATCATGGAAAGATGTTAGGAATACCCTAAAGCATAAAAAGGAGGAAATCGATCTTACCCAACTTGCCACCCATCTTCTCATAGAAGTTGGGATTCGTGAGCAAGAAAAGGTTAAGGATCCATCCTTGGTTCCAACCATTAACATGGTGGGTGAAAATTCTAACAAGTAAAAAATTGTTAAGAATAAGAAAAGGGGTTCCAATTCTTCCAAGGGAAAATCTACTAAATCCTCTAAGAAGCCTACGGTTGATGGGTGTTGGTTTTGTGGAAAACCGGGTCATCGAAAGAAGGATTGTTTTCTTTTCAAGAAAAAGAATGGTAACAAGGGTGAGGCTTCTACAAGCCAAGATCCCGTGAATGAAGGTACTTCCTCACAATTAATTAAATTTAATTCCAATTTGGATTTAAATGGGACAAATAATAATATTTGTTGTGTGTAGGATGATTCATGGTACATGGATTCGGGTGCCTCTAGGCATGTTTGCATGGATAGGAGATGGTTTAAGACCTTTCACAAATGTGATGGTGATGAGTTTCTCTATATGGGAAATAATTCTTCTATTCAAATTCTTGGGAAAGGATCGGTTGATCTTCAATTCACTTCGGGAAATCTTCTAACTTTGAAGAAAGTGATGTTTGCTCCTAAGATTGCAAGGAACATAGTGTCGGGGCCAACCTTGAATCGCATGGGATATAAATTAGTATTTGAATCCGATCGATGTGTAATTAGTAGGGGTGGTGTATTTGTTGGTAGATGTTATCTAACTTGTAATTTGTTTAAACTTTCTATTAAGTCTTGTATGGATGATAGTATATTTCATGTTTATGATAAAGATGTACATATGTATGAATTATGGCATAATAGATTATGTCATGTAAGTTATGATAATATGATATATATGGATGAATTAGATATTATTCCTATGTTTGTGGTTGATAAACAAAAGTGTAGTACTTGCATGTTGAATAAGATCACTAGAAATCCTTTTAGGAAAGTAGAAAGAAGATCTAATATTCTTGATTTGATCCATAGTGATTTGTGTGATTTTCATAGTACTCCATCTTTAGGTAATAAAAAGTATATGATCACATTTATTGATGATTATTCTAGATTTTGTTATGTGTATCTTTTGCATTCTAAAGATGAGGCCTTAAATATGTTTAAAATTTTTAAGAATGAAGTTGAAGTACAATTGGATTCTAAGGTCAAACGACTTAGAACGGATAAAGGAGGGGAATATTATAACCCTAGTTATTTCCAAGAAATGGGAATTGTCCATGAAACTACGGCGGGTTATTCACCACAATCTAATGGTGTAGCCGAAAGGAAAAATCGGACTTTACAAGAAATGGTTAATTCCATGTTATCCTACTCGGGATTGAGTGAAGGATTTTGGGGTGAAGCGATGTTGACCGCATGTCACATCCTTAACCGGGTTCCCACTAAAAGGAATAAGGCTATTCCTTATGAACTATGGTACAAGAGGAAACCAAACTTGAGTTATCTTCGAGTTTGGGGATGTAGGGCAATTGTAAGAGTGCCCGGTAATAAAAGAAAGAAAATTGGTGAAAGAGGTTTCGATTGCATCTTTGTTGGCTATGCACATCATAGTCATACCTATAGGTTTTATGTAATAGAACCTAATGACTACATATCGATTAATTCGATAATTGAGTCTAGAGATGCTATTTTTGATGAGACTCGATTTTCATCAATTGGTAGGCCTAAAGACCTACAATTTAGTACCGATGTTCAAGAAGTTGATGAAGATCAACTTGATACTCAACATGGTCCATCAAATGATGAACATGTAGAGATTTCTCTTAGGAAAAGTAAGAGAGGAAGGATTGCTAAATCTTTTGGTCCAGATTTTCAAGTCTACTTAGTAGAGGGTACAAGAGATTATCTCTGTACATCCACACTTTATTGTTTAAATGTGGAGGACAATCCATCTACCTACGAAGAAGCAATGTCTTCTCGTGATAACGCTTTTTGGGAAGAAGCCATTAATGATGAAATGGATTCCATCATGGGGAATAACACCTGGGTATTAACCGACCTACCTCCGAGTTGTACTCCGCTTGGAAGTAAATGGATTTTTACGGTTAAACGTAGACCCGATGGGTCCGTGATTTAGTTTAAAGCAAGATTAGTGGTGCAAGGCTTTAGACAAAAAGAAAGGTATTGATTATTACGATACGTATGCACCGGTTGCTAGAACTACTATTCGACTCTTGATAGCCTTAGCTTCTATCCACAATTTGTTGATTCATCAAATGGATGTCAAAACGGCATTCCTTTATGGTGATCTGGAGGAGGAAGTGTACATTAAACAACCCGAAGAGTTTGTTGTTAAAGGACAAGAGAAGAAGGTGTGTAAATTGGTTAAGTCTCTTTATGGACTTAAACAAGCACCAAAGCAGTGACATCAAAAGTTTGATGACACGATATTGTCTTTTGGTTTTGTTGTCAATGAGGCCGATAAGTGTGCTTATAGCAAATTCGATAATAAAGGAAATGGGATTATCATTTGCCTTTATGTCGATGACATGCTCATATTTTATACAAGTATAGAGCAAGTGGAAATGACAAAGGAATTTTTGTCGACGTCTTTCTCTATGAAAGATTTGGGGGAGGCTGATGTTATCTTAGGTATTAAGATATTAAATCAATCTCATTATATTGAGAAGATTCTCAAACAGTTTAATATGCTTGAGAAAGCTCCTATCTCCACTCCCTTGGATCCATGCGAGAAGTTATTACCTTATGAAGGTGAAGCGATTTCTCAATTGGAATACTCAAAGGTCATTGGATCTTTGATGTATGCTATGACCTGTACAAGGCCAGATATAGCTTTTGCAGTGGGTCAATTAAGTAGGTTTACTCAAAAGCCTGGTCCTACCCATTGGAGAGTAGTTAGAAGAGTACTTAGATACTGGATTAGAACCAAGGATTATGGTTTGTATTATCGTGGAGATCCTCCGATTTTGGAATGATATTCTGATGCAACTTGGGCATCCAATAAAGAAGATAATTCTTCTACAAGTGGATGGGTATTCATGTTTGGGGGAGGTGCCATCTCTTGGGCGTCTAAGAAACAAACATGTGTTGCTGATTCTACGATGTGTTCTGAGTTTATTGCTTTAGCATCTGCTAGCAAGGAAGCAAAATGGTTAAGAGATCTCATGTATGAGATTCCTCTTTTGGTTAAGCCAATCTCACCGGTAGCTATCCATTGTGATAGTGAGTCGGCTTTGAACAGAGCGTATAGTCAAACATACAATGGTAAGTCAAGGCATATAGCACTAAGACATAGTCTTGTGCGCGCATTTATCAAGGGAAGGGTCATTTCTGTTGACTATGTTAATACTAAACTCAATATGGCGGATCAGTTTACTAAGTCATTGAGTAGGAATTCCTTTGATCTTATGGTTCAAGGAATTGGTTTATGCCCATCTTCAACACCATGAGTGAAACCCAATTCGACGCTAGAAGAAACATCTAGTCTTGAATTCAATGTGGATTGATCGCTCATCAGATGTTGGGAAGCAATTTTGAGACCCTTTAATTGCTTTGTTCGTGATGTTAAAAACGTGGTAGTAGAGTCGTTCCTCGAAGTCTCCATTTCTAGAGTTATGAAGATCTCTAGATTGAGTGCTTTATTCACGAAAGCACGGTATATTAGGGAGAAGCTACCTATATAAGTTCAAGATTTGGCTGTCTTAAAGAAATCAAGGGGCATACTTATGATTTCAATGAACTTATGAATAGATATGGACACATGGCCTTAACGTGTCAAGGACATAAGATTAATGAATTATTTCGTGTGTACTACTCCTTGAATTGGTTGGATATATCTGCATAATTCAATCCGTACGGACATTAGGGGATATGATCAATTGTAAAGATGCGTGGTACTAGGTGTCAATTCAATTCGTACGAACATTCGCATTGATGCATGAAATGGGTTGGTCATTATGGTTTGCTAAAGAAGAAAAGGATTATACACTCGAAATGGGGAGGATTGTTGGAATTTAGAGTGTATAGTGGACATCGAAAATGATTTAATTAATTAAATTAAATAAATAATTTAATTAAATTAATGTATATAATCCTAAGGTTGTACAATATATGTTTTAGTCAAAACATATAAGTCACGGCACGTATACCAGATCGCGGCTCGCGAAAATGTGGAAAAAAGATTCTGGAAAAAATTTACCTTGTGGTCGCGGCCCGCGAGTGCCTTGTTTTTCCGGGCTTGTTTCGTGCTTTGTTCTGGTTCGTTTTGGTGGTTATATTATAACTTCCTATGGTTAATATGGTTAATATTAGCCATGTTCCTTGGGTTATATGGGTTGAGTGAAGAGCGATATCGGTTCGTGAATCGATCTCGTGTTTCACGGATCAACCTAGCGTTTCATGGAGCAACATCTTGTTTCATGAAGTGGTGTGAGCTATTCTATAAATATAGAATGCTTGTGTGTTGTTTAACACATTCATAAGAAATCCTTTTTCTGATTCTTCTCTTCTTAAGCCTTTCAATCAAGAACTTGCAATCCTTGTTTGTGTATTTCCATATTGCCTTCCATTTAGATTATTCTTGTACCATTCCAATATCCTTGTGCTAGGAAATTGGTGTAATTCTTTGTATCTCAGAACATATTTCCAGTTGATTCCCAAGCACCGTGGTAGGGAGGAAATAACGTTTTAGGAAAGAGCATCTCGCCTAGAATTTATATCAAGTTCCACAAAATCTTCTAGTTACTTTGATCGTGTTAAAGTTTGGTGTATCGGAGATCTCGGTGGTGTACATAAGCAAGGCTTGATCGTCATATGTAATTTGTATTTTCTATCACAAACTTGTATTTTAATTTATTTTTTATTTATAAATTAAAGTACATTTGTATAACATCTTCCTCTTTCTTCTATTATTTTCTGGGAATATGACTAAAACAAATGAAAATTGTTCATTGTTTTTGGATCCAACATAGAACCCTACAAGTGTTTATTACTTGCACACCTCAGATCAAGCCAACAACAAGTTAGTTACCACTTTGTTTGATTGGTTCAATTTTGAGAAATGGAAAAGGACCATAAAGATTACTTTACTTGCCAAGAACAAAATGGGTTTTGTAGATGGCTTGTTACCAAGACCTTCAATCGAACTCAAAAATTAAAGTTTGGGATCGGGTGAATAACATGATTCTTGGATGGTTTATATCTTCCTTAGATTAATCTATAGCCACAAGTATTATTTATTAACGAATTGCACACAATGTATTCATTGGATGAAGAATTGTCAATTGCTACAGAAACTAACGTATGTATGTATTCACATACTTCACAAATGTTACGGGAACTTGCAATGAAATGGATAGTTGTAAATCCCTTAACTATGTGCACATGTTGCTCTACTTGTGATATTTCTAAACAATACTTATCAAAGATGACGGGTCACACCATAGATAAATGCTTTAAACTACGTGGCTATTCTAATCAGATTTAGGAGTTCAAGAAATTGGTCTTTTAGAGGAATAATTTAAAAAACTTGTGAAATTTTAATTGGTAAGCAAAGGCAAGAATGTTCTGCTTCTTTGGTTTCTCACCATGCTGAACTTGCTAGCTCTTTAAATCATGTAGGTAATTTTATATATGTCATTCGTCTTTCTACAGAGGCGACTAGTTTCAGGGTAGGTGCTGCCGAAATTTCGGCTTGCCTTTTAAAAAAATACTTATTATTCTTATTTCTTAATTTTATTTCTTTTTATGTAACACCCGAATTTTCTTTCGTACCTTGCGAGTTTGGTTTCATATAGGGGGTTGAAAATTCATGGATGTTATAGTTTTATAGGGCCTTTTACTACCTCACCCTCATACCCTTATATGTAGAAATAAATAATTATCTTAAACACCCTTTTAAAATTGCAGCAGATTGATTTAACATTGTAAAATGGTGGAAAAAAAACTCAATATCAATCCCCATAAGAATTGCAAAGGGTAACCTTGCAATATTAATTCTATTCTCTTGTTTTATTGAAATCTACTTTTATTGCTAGCAAAATACTAGTTAATGAAAAGAGATTTCGTCTTGCTCCACAAACTAATCAAATATATATTTAAATGAAAATTTTGGATCAAGCGAATGTCCAAACAAGGACTCAAGAACGATGATGATCCATGGATAAACATTCATACATTTAAATCATCATGAGACAACATAGTCATCAAACCAACAAGAAGATGACGATAAAGATGACGAATTTAGAGGCAAAGGTAAAGGACACTCCCAGTATCCCGCACAAGGTAGGGTCCGTGTGGGGGTATTTTTTTCCTTAAAAGATGCGGACATCCCATACCTGTTCTACTCAAGGAGGACGTAAAGAGGATGCGCACATTCAATAAATCGCCAATTGATACCTGCACCCAGTAGGGTATGGACCCCAGTAGGGGACAAATATGATTATGCATATCAAAAAAAGTCAACAATTACATACGAAAGATATGATAAGAATTATGTGGACTTTAATTCCTTCGACATACGTATGCAACTTAGTATTCTTTTGGGATACAAGGTTAAAGTTCATTTTCTCTCTTTTTTTATTAACTTTATTTTTTCTTCTTTTTAATAAATATTTTAATAACAATTGACCAGCAACGAATACGGATAATAATTAACAAAGGTATGTCCACATTATTGTAATATATGATTTTTATGTTTATATTTGATGGAACAAAAACTGAACTAATGGTTTGTCCTGCCCAACCCAAGATTAGAATTGTTAGGAACTGTCTGAATTTGAAACCTAAACCCTATGACCCGAATCGAGTTCCAGTTTTTAGGAATCGAAACCATATGGAATAGGAACAAGACGCGGCTCAGTCCTGACGGTGGCCATCACCAGGTAATCTATATATAGTAGGTATCTTGAGAGACGACTTCCAAAGCCCAGCAAATTTTACAAAAACACCTACTACGCACACGCATTTATAAAAATAGTTACTATAATTTATTGTACGTGTTTTAAACTAGTTTTAGTAGGCATTTAAACTAGTTTTAATAGCTACTTTTGCATACTAATGTTGGCATTTTGACTAATAGATGTAGGATTTTTGAACTAATTATAGTAAATATTTTTGGATACGGAACCCTAAACCCCAAATAACTACAACAATAACCTAAATCCTTACAGAAAATAACTTAAAGACCTATAGCACATTACATCTACTTGACAACTTCAGCATTTAAAAACACCTACTTGACATACTGTGAACCCCTGCTTGACGTATCCTAAATGTCAACTTTAGGTATCCTAAACCCCTACCGAGAAAGAATGATGTTACACTACATTTTTCATTTTTATATATTTAAAAAATCTAATAGGCCGGCCCAAGTGAGACCATCTCTTTAAAAGAGGGTCTCTCACAATAATTTGTGATTAGAGATGATTATAGACGGGCTTGGGCGGGTAGTGGACTGGGTAATTCCTTAAAAATCTACTCGCAGGCTCAAATATTCAAAAGCCCGATTGCATTAGGTGAACAATTTTTTTGTCTCTACCCGTCCATTTTCGTATTAGGTGGACCGTGGACCGCGGGTAATAGGCATTTCTTGATAAAAATTTAAATTCCATACGTACAAATTATAAAGTTAAATCTTAATTAATAACAATTAAAATAATACAATCATCTTCATACCCAATGTATCCCGCTCATAGAAAACTATGATCCGGGTCTGGGGAGGGATAAATGAGGAAACTCATACCCATAAAGGAGAGTGCGATCAAAGAGTCCCCCGACTCGAAAATGGCCTTCCAAGAAAGAGAAACCCGCAACTTACAAATACGTTAAATAGAATACATAAAAATAACTAAAAAAATAATTGTAAAAGTAAAGAGGACAGAAAAGAGCGATAAATAAAGGCAAAGAACAAAAACAAACAATGGGCAAAAGGTATGGATTTAGTATTCTAGGACGTGGATAAGGCGCCGCCACTTGCCCCTACCCCTCGTATGGTCCTTGGAGAGGTGAAGCTCATGCATGTCACTTTTAATTTGCTCCTCTCATGTTCTCTTAGGTGTTCCTCGATTTCTCTTGTCCTCTACTATGATGCATTCGATCCTTCTTACTGGGGTGTCATGTGTCCTTCTCTGCACATGCCCAAACCATCGCAACCTGTTCTCCCGCATATTTGCAGAGATCGGTGCAACCCTTAACTTCTCCCCAAACTCCTGGTTTCTTATACTATCCATCATGGTATTACCACACATCCACCGCTGCATACGCATCTCTGTTACTTCTATTCTCTGTTCGAAAGCCTTCTTTACTGGCCAACATTCTGTCCCATATAATAACGCCGACTTAATTGCCACGCGGTAAAATTTACCTTTTATTCTCCTTGGGAACTTCTTATCACAAAGCACCCCGGATGCTGCTCACCACTTAAGCCAACCCGCTTGTATACGATTAGTAACGTCTCCATCAATCTCCCCGTTACTCTAAATCACCGATCTCAAATATTTAACTTGGACATACGTGCAACAACTTCTCCCCCTATGGTCACCTCTGCCCCTATCGATTTTATCCCACTGAAATTACATCGCAAGTATTCAACTAAGCTGGGTAAAGAAGATTAGTAACTTATCCCTAACGATTATGATTATCTTACTACGGAGTAATGTAGACAATAGATGAGTACACTAAAGTACTAGTATGAGTATTAAACTAAGTTGGGTAATGATTATTTAATGGGTAATATAAACCGTAAATGATTAAAGTAGAGTAGCTTGTCAAATAATAGAATTTTATTTAATAACTAAAATGAAATATTAAACCAAGCGGGCTGTCATGGTCTGCACACAACTGGATCGGTCTGTGTCGTCATTCTCACATTTATCCTGACATTTCTGGCAAGAAGAGGCTTCAAGAAAGATATAGAGTGATCTAGAGGTTTCTAGACTGTTCTAGGGTGTTCTAGAAGCATCTAGAACATTCGTGAAGGTTCTAAAATGTGCTAGACACATCTAGTACATTCATGAGGGTTCTAGAATATAGTAGAAACATCTATAAGATACTAGAGTGTGCTAGAAGATACTAGCATACTCAAGAAGGGTTTGAAAGGTGCTAGAAGGTTCTAGCCCTATCATGTAAATACTAGAACATACTAGAGTAGTATGGAATAGTGTGGTGTATTTTAGAGTGTTCTGGGCCCGTCCAGAACCTTAGAGGTCATTCTAGACATGTACATACTCTAGGAGAGTAGTGTAGAGTATTCTAGAGAACTCTAGGTTAGGAATATTCTAGATAGTCCTTGTAAGAAGGATGGAGCACTATAAATAGGCTCCAAGGGTCATTTGTACATCCAAGTTGAGAGTAATCCAAAAAGCATTCCAAAAGCACTTGTGTACTCTTGCAACTCAACTTTCTTCCTTCCAACACTTAGAGAGTGTGAGGGAAACTAAGGCACGAGGGTGCCAAAGGAGTAATCGGGCATACTAGCAAAGGTGATAGCTTGTGTGTTCAATTGTTTACGACACTTAGTCGTAAATTCGGACTAAGGAACTAAGGGTGAGTGCTTAGTTCAACCAATAGGTCTTGTTAAGCACCAAGGGGACGTGCTAACAAATATATTCTAGCAGCACAAAGGGTTGTGCTACGTGGGCAGTTACGTGGGCACGAGGAGTAGTGCCTAGGGTGAAAGCCTGACTTGTCTTACGACGGACTGTAAGCAAGTGGCGCACGGTGCGTGACTAGGGTAAAGTAGTCGGCACGTGACAGGTGGTATCAGAGCGGGCCACGATAGTCGTGTGGAATCGGCGTCGTAAACTTGGAAAGTTGCTGTGAACGCTACTTGGGACTGTAGCTAGGCAACAAAGGGGTGTCTGGTCATAATCATGGCTAACGACAAAGAGGCTCAAGTAAGCCAAATCGTTGAAGAAGAGGAAGAACCAAGGAGGTCCAAGAAAAAGAACAATACAAGTGGATCAATGATGGATTCGTCAGTGCCAAGGAGCTTAGCATCCTTGGAACCCCGTTTGGCAAAGATGGAGCTTGCTATCGGGGAAATGAGCAACGATATTGGACATCTTTCGAACTCCATGGAGGGGCTCGAAACAAAGGTATAGGCTGCATGCCAAGACACTCAAGATCTAAGGGAGGAGACTCTTGGGTTGGTCAATAGTGCATTGGCAACGGTTCGCAAGGAGATTGCGAAAATAAGGGAAGAGTTGCTGAGGCAACTAACAGACATCTGCACCGAAGTAGAGTTAGTGAAGGAGTATGTAATTTTGTGCAAGAAGGTTGCTGTGACCGGGGGAGTCACGATTCAAGCGGGACCAAAGGTGGAGGTTCCCCAGCCAGAGAAGTACCATGGGAAGCGTGATGCTCGTGAGATCGACAACTTCCTATGGGGCGTTGAAAGGTACTTCGACGCTATGCATTTGGAGGACGATGCTTCCAAGATAAACACCGCCACAATGTATCTTGGGGAAGATGGTATACTTTGGTGGAGGCGGCGAGAATTGGACATCAAGAAGGGTTCTTGTTCCATCAACACATGGGACGAGTTCAAAAGGGACTTCAAGCGGCAATTCTATCCGGAGAATGCCAAGGCAGTTGCCCTCAAGAAGCTACGTGAGTTGAGGCACACTGGCACTATTAAGGAATACATACGACAATTCACGTCGCTCGTGCTTGAAGTTGATGAGATGTCGGAAGAAATCCAACTCATCTACTTCACTGGAGGTTTACAACGATGGGCCGAGCAAGAGGTGCAGCGACGAGGAGTCAAGAGTCTTGCGGAGGCCATAGCAGTGACAAAGTCCTTGATCGAGAACCCAAGGGAATCGAGAAGGGACAAGGGCAAAAGGGTCGAGGAAGGCGACCAAGATAATGAAAAAGCATCGTATCCAAGGGCCAAGCATGCAGATCATGGCAAAGACAAGGCCAAGTACAAATGGGAGTCCAAGGGGGACGACCTAGACAGGGGTAAGCCCTCAAAGCCTTTCAAGTGTTTCCTTTGTGAGGGTCCTCACTTAGCTAGAAGTTGCCCAATGCGGCAAAAACTAAGTGCCATGATCGCAACGGAGGAGGAGTCCACACCCAAAATTAGGATGGGGGCAATGGTTATGAACGAGGATGCCCGACTCGCCAATATGAGGCTCCTCAACACTTCAAGGGTCGAAGATGATGAACGCAAGGAAAGGCCAACTTCGATAAGCAGCAGTACGGACATCAAGCAAGGAGGAAACTTGATGATCATAAATGGGGAAGTAAACGAGGTACCGACAAGGCTACTGGTGGACACGGGAGCATCGCACAATTTCTTGGCTAGGGAGGAAGCCAAGGCCTTAGGGGTGAAGTTCACTAGAGTGGATGGTGAGATGAAGGCCATCAATTCAAGGGCCACGCCAGTGTATGGAAACGCGTGGAATGTCCCTGTCCGCTTGGGGAAGTGGAAGGGAAAGGTCGACTTTTTGGTGGTCGACATTGATGATGAGGATGTAGTGTCGGGCATGGAGTTCCTGCACAAAGTCCAACCTTTTCGGGTAAGTGAGGGCATGATAACCATCACATCAAAGGGGAGCGAGATAGGAATCAAACTCGCTCAACTTAAGGAGCGAGACGTGAGGGTCTCGTCCTTGAAAGCTTGGTGGGCGCATAGGCAAAGGCGTCAAGGTACGATCCTAGGGAGGACCAAGACAACACCGATGCTAGGGATGAGGCATCACGGTGGAACAATAGGCCTTAAGTGTGGAAACAACTGGAGGGACGGGGCAGCGACGCAAGGAAGCATCCAAGGGACGAGTGGTGCGCTAGACCGGGTCGCGGGCACGTACTCCATCAGGCGATCTTGCCGAGGACGGCAAGAATTTAGGTGGGGGAGAATGTCACGGTCCGCAGACAACTGGATCGGTCTGTGTCGTCATTCTCACATTTATCTTGACATTTCTGGCAAGAAGAGGCATCAAAAAAGATATAGAGTGATCTAGAGGTTTCTAGACTATTCTAGGGTGTTCTAGAAGCATTTAGAACATTCGTGAAGGTTTTAGAATGTGCTAGAGACATCTAGTACATTCATGAGGGTTCTAGAATATAGTAGAAACATCTAGATGATACTAAAGTGTGCTAGAAGATACTAGCATACTCAAGAAGGGTCTGGAAGGTGCTAGAAGGTTCTAACCCTATCATGTAAATACTAGAACATACTAGAGTAGTATGGAATAGTGTGGTGTATTTTAGAGTGTTCTGGGCCCGTCCAGAACCTTAGAGGTCTTTCTAGACATGTACATACTCTAGGAGAGTAGTGTAGAGTATTCTAGAGAACTCTAGGTTAGGAATATTTTAGATAGTCCTTGTAAGAAGGATGGAGCACTATAAATAGGCTCTAAGGGTCATTTGTACATCCATGTTGAGAGTAATCCAAAAAGCATTCCAAAAGCACTTGTGTACTCTTGCAACTCAACTTTCTTCCTTCCAACACTTAGAGAGTGTGAGGGAAACTAAGACACGAGGGTGCCAAAGGAGTAATCGGGCATACTAGCAAAGGTGATAGCTTGTGTGCTCAATTGTCTGCGACACTTAGTCTTAAAATCGGACTACGGAACTAAGGGTGAGTGCTTAGTTCAACCAATAGGTCTTGTTAAGCACCAAGGGGACGTGCTAACAAATATATTCTAGCAGCACAAAGGGTTGTGCTACGTGGGCAGGAGGAGTAGTGCCAAGGGAGAAAGCCTGACTTGTCTTACGACGGACTATAAGCAAGTGGCGCACGGTGCGTGACTAGGGTAAAGTAGTCGGCACGTAACAGGGCGGACTAATATATCCACGTGTATTTTTTTGGTGTCACTATCCGCCCATTTATCGTGGCGAGCAGGTATTATCAATCCAAATTTTATCTTTTTTGAATAACGTTGTCCAAGTCTATTCGGTTTTGGAGCTATAAAGGCAGCAAGCAGAGGGTTGTTTAGTTAAGGTGCAAGGATTCCAAATACCATTTGAAACAACCCATACCTGGGTAGTACGCTTCGTGTTCTCTTCCTCCCGCCATAACAAGCAAAGCAATGGAGGAATACTTGCAGTACATGAGAACTCTTCGCACTCAGATGAATGGTTTTTCTGTTTCTTCCTCTTTCTCACTCACTTTTTCTGTGATTTTCGACGCTTCATAGATTCTGAATACCTAATTTACCATTTCTGTGAACAGATGTTGAAGATCAAACGGCAAAAATTTCGGTTGATGAGCAAATGCTAATCACTACGATTCACACCCTTGAGAAAGACCTCGACTCAGGTTTGGACCTTTTTCTAACTTACAATTGCAACATCTTCATCTTCGTTCTTTGATTGTGCGCTTGGTACCTGAATAACATGTGACGCTAGTTTTATGGAGGAAAATCAAATGACCAAATAATAAAATCTAATTCTATGATTAATCACAATCAATTTTTCATCGAGGATAACGATGATGAACGATTTCCAGCCAAGACAGAAACAAAGCGAGTTGTGGAGGAAACTGATGAAATGATTAAGAACAAGGCTGAATTATTGTCCAGAATTTTTGAAAAGCAAAAAAGAAATGCGTCATTGGAAGCAGATTCTTTCAACCTATTACAGGTTTCCGCTGATTTTCTAATGATGTTTACGATTGAAGTTTTGGACTCCTAGAATTGATTTATTATTGTGATTATGTGCATGTTGGGAGGAACCACTTGATTATTGTATTAGTTCTACTAGCAGTTATTTTCATGCTGATTCATTTGATCAACAACTGTCTCCTGTGTAATTAAACAAGTTGTACCATTTGATGCAAGCCACAAATATCGTCTGCAAAGTGTTAGGCGAATGATATCAATAAAGCTTAACAGACCTCTATTAGTATTGTAATGGACTATGGAGTGTTACTTTCTTGCAACATTTTATCCAAAATTGTAGCTGAGAAAAAAAATTGGACAAAATTGGCAGACTTTGGAACTCATTCAACAAGAAAAAAGCAACCAATCAGCAAAAGTTCTTGAGAAAAGGTGAATTAGATAGCGGTTTTGTTTGATTAGACTGTCACATAATTAGTTGGCAATATATGTTACACGGGATGAAATACATTGATTATGGAAGTTTTAATCCATACCTTAGCATTGATTCCAGGATATATTATGCCAAGGTTATTGAAGATATGAAATCCAAGTTGCAAGAGCAGAAGGTTAGATTTTGTTATTCATACAGATACAAGATATCTCAACATGCTGGGAGAAATTTTTTTTATTAAATCCCTATGTGGTGTTTTGACAGGACTGGTTGGATAACAATCTAAGTAATGAGGTGAGATTGATATTGCATTTTCAGTGCAAGTAAATGGTAATTGATGCCTTCATTGCACATCTTAAAGACTTGCTCGATAGTCTGTACATCTCAAACGTATTTTTGATCAAAATTTTCATTAAGAGTTTTTTGGTGAAATATTGATAGACTGTGCATATCCTTCTTGCAAGCTTGTCATTTAATTCGATTCTTAATGGTGTATTGTTTGGAGCCAAAACAGTCTAATATTATTTTGATGTTCTTCCGATTTTCAGAAGTAAAATTAATATGATGGGAAGATTTTGACAAATTTGTCTCATATAATTAGGATTAAGGTTTTGGCATTGTGGATGTTGTTGTGTTGCGTCTCATATACTGAGTGGATGAACCTCTGAAACTGCAATCTTTGTTTTTACAGCCTTCTAAAGATGATATCATGGAAAAAAAATTGATTGAAGGTATGGAAAGTTCAGTTCAAAATGGTTTTATGATCTGATATAGCTCACCGCAATTCCCTCGTCATTCATCATCTTCAGATTAAAGACAAAGAAAAAGAGAATAGTCTGGTGATGTTATGATAGCCTTGATGCGTATACTCCTAGTTTCTAACATGACACAGTGCCAGAATGGTTTTTCATCATGATAACTATTACATCCTTTGTAGTTTGTGCCCTTGAGTTAGCACCATTTTACTCAATACTATAGAGTTTTTTGAGTCGTTTGGTGCTAATTCAAAGGGATAGAGGGAGTACAACTCCACTTGTAGTCTTGTAGCTTTGAAATTAAATTATAGAGAAAGCTTGTGGTATGTTTTATTTGAAAGATGATTTAATTGGTAACATTTGAGGACACTTTTAGAGCAGTCTTAGAAAGTCCTCGACTACATAGAAAACTCATTGATGGCCTAGACATTTACGCTGGCTGAGCATTATTATGACTTTGTGAACGTATTTTGCAGAAATGTCTAGTAAGAGCCCAACATCATGTAGCTTGGTAAGAATACGTTCCAGGCAAATTTTTGTTTAAGTTTTGTTTGATCTTACATCTAATGAGATTAAAATCATTGTAGGGAGATCAGAATAAGACACTCTTGCTGGGAAAGGTGCGTGCTGCACAGTCTAAGCTTGACGAGACAATTCACGCTAAAAACAAACTAATTTCTGAGAATAATGAGGTTATCAACACACTCTTATACATTTTCATGAACGTTTCCTCTACTTTTCCATTCAATTCTTCGCTTTTCCTAAGTGTGCAACTTGATGTTTTCAACTCATTTGAGCTTTATCTATTTGATATGTCAGCTGAAGCAATCTATTGAACAATTAAAAAGTGATATTAATGATATCAAGGTAGTTTACTGTCTATCTCCCATTCCTGTCCGCCTCCCCAAGCATTTGGTTATTATTTAGTTCCTTATGTGCTTGTCCATTACAGCCTGAGCTAATTGCCACAGAAGTTAGTACGCTGGAAGAAGAATTGAAGGTTCTCTTGTCAGAGAAGGATGGGGAACTGGAGTACTTGATGAGTTTACAGAGCCAATTTGATAAACTAAAGGTACATATCAAGCATTTCCAACACTATAAACTCACTACCTTGAGTAAGTCTACAAGAGATTTCTTGTTCTAAGATCTAATGATTGATGATAATTGATAACAATTCGTTCTAATATTCCCTGCTATATGCTAAAGTGCAGCATGCTTTCCTAAACATAGTGCAATGGTCTGTTTGTTTTTTGTAGGGAATACGCCATCTTGTCAAGTGTGCGTGCGGAACTGAATACAAGATAGAAATGAGCCATTGTGATGTGGAAGAATAATGTACACCAGTGATCTTATAAGGATGAATATAGTTTCCGATGCAAAGCTTGCCCTTTGAACATTCTAGGGAGAATTCATGCTTTTCTTTGAATTCTTGAAAAGTTTTAATTCTAATGCTACCAATTCCTAAGAGTCTTGTATGTGTCTGATTTTGTATGCTTAAAGCAGGATCCGGATCAAGCATAAAACTAGTAGGGAAATGTCTTAAAACAAATAGTAATAAGGGCGGTGCATTAATTGTGAGTTGATCAGGTGGTAAAGCTACAGTACCGTAGTCACTCAAATAATGAGATTAAAGGACACATTTTTATGATAACACGAAGCACCGACCCTTAAAAGGAGGAAAAGTTGTTCCTTGTATTTAATGCACTGATGCAATACCAATAGAGAGAAACCACGCCATGGTCTGTAACTTCTGAACATGGTCTTTGATGATTTTGTCGTATTCCAGTCCGAACTGGCTAGGTACCCTCGTACATATTCAGCTTATACTTCCTCCGTTTTGATTTACTTGCTATTATTGCATGGGCATAAATATTAAGGAGTTACTGTGCAATGATGAGTAGTAGGTGGAAAGTTGCTATTTTTAAATTTTTTAATATTATTTATTGAAAAATGAAAAAGAAAAATATGAGTAATTAAATATAGAGTAGGATAATAATAGGAGTAGGTGTAACTTTAAATGATTGGTTTTTTACTAAAAAGGAAATATAACAAGTAATATAAAATTTCCTAAAATGGAAAATGTAGCAAGTATTATGGAACGGAGGAAGTATGTAACAATGTAACAACCTCTTGATCAATTCCAAGCATGTTGGTACTCCTCATTCTGTTTGCAAGACCTCATAACAAATTATTCTTTCCATTTAATTAGTTTGTTAGCCTAACAAACTCAGTAACAAAATGTAGTAGAATATTCTAATCTTGTGTAAAGTTATCACCTAATGTACAGCTCATGAATTAGTTTTAGTGCATATTACTTTTTGTATATAAAGAGGAGTACCCTCTACTTTTCTGTAATTTATAAACACATGTAATAAAAAGTTTCCTTTCTTTGTCTTCTTTGTTGCTTCGCTACTGTTCTTCAATGGAGGTCAAGATAATTTGCTGCTTGTAACATGGTATCAGAGCGGTTTTTGTCCTGCTTTACCTTGTGATTTTTTTTTCTTCATTCTTTTTCTCCTTTTTCTTCTTTTTTTTTCTTGCCATGGCTGCTGAATCTTTCACCACCATAGATCTCACTCAAGCATAAAACTCGTTAGTACTCCATTCGATGGCACTGGTTTTTCAGCATGGAAGAGATCCATGCTTATCAGCTTAATCTCCAAGAACAAGAAATGCTTTATTAATGGTTCTTTAAACAAACCGTCCATTAATTCCTCTGAACTGAAGGCTTGGAAAAGATGTAACACTATAGTAATTGGATGGCTCATATCTTCTCTGGATCACTCCGTTGCAAAGAGTGTCATGTACCATAACGATGCTCGTGATATATGGAAAAACCTCGAAGATCGCTTCAGTCAAACCTCCAGCTTGCTGCTCAACTTTCTTCAAGAAGACTTGTCACGCACACATCAAGAACCGAATATGTCCATTGCTGAATATTACACCAAAGTAAAAGGACTTTGGTACGAAATAGATAATGTCAGTCCTCTTGCTACATGCAACTGTACCAATTGCTCCTGCAATTTAACTAAACAGTACCTTAAAATCGAGAGGATCAACGTCTTATTCATTTTTTTGATGAAGCTTCATGATAATTTTCAACAAGCCCGAGGCAACATCCTTCGCATGAAAGAGCTACCTTCCACTGCTGAAGCATACACCAATCTTCTACAAGAACAGCGCCATCAAGAACTTAGTAAGATTTCTAATTCCTCTCTCACTGATTCAATGGCATTTGCTTTTGATAAGAAGTCCAATTATGAGAACTTTTCAAACAAAAATAGATCACCTCATAACACTGGACAAATTGGACGCGGTTCCAAACATCCTAATACATAGCATTGTCAAATGAGTGGTCACAGTATCCAGCGATGCTATAAATTGCACGGTTATCCGAATTCCAAGCAAGACCATCACAAGCGTACGACTGCCCTTGCTCTTGATTCTGACCTGAATCATCAGATTGATTTACACAAAACGGGTTTGTCCGCTAAACAGTTCCAAAACTTGCTGAGATACCTTGGTAAAACTGTTGCACACATTGCAAAAGATCCCTTAAAAGTTACTACGGCTGCCAACATAGTAAGTACATTTTGCTTTCTCTCTTCATGCTCTAATTTTGGCTGGATTATTGATAGCGAAGCCACCGATCACATGTGCAACTCTCTTTCTTCCTTCACAAATTTGAGAACACTTAACGATTCTCAACATGATATTACTATTCCTAATGGAAGAACTATTAAAGTTTCTCATATTGGTGATGTTAGAATCCATGCAGATTTGGTGCTTAAGGATGTCCTTTTTGTTCCGCAATTCAAGTTCAATCTTATCTCTGTTCATAAGCTATGCACTGCTCAACATGTCTCATTATTATTTACTGATAATTCTTGCTAGGTTCAGGGCCCTTTAATGAGGACTCCATTGCATCTTGGTAAATTGAAATGTGGATTGTATTTTCTTGAAGATGTACGCTCTACCATTTCCTTCGCAAATATCACACTAAAGTCCTCTGAGTTCTCTAAAGCACATGTTGCAACTTTTAATAAAGACGTTGAAGAGGCCAAGTTATGGCACATACGCCTAGGCCATGTTCCCTTTAGTCATCTTAAAGCATACAAGCATGATATTGACACATCAAATTTAATAAAATCTTTTTTTTGAACTATTTGCCCTAAGGCTAAACAAACTAGGCAACCTTTTATTTCTAGTTATATCAACTCTATCACACCTTTTGAATTGCTTCACATGGACATATGGGGTCCCTATGCTACTCTTACTCACAATGGTTGTACTTTTTTTCTAACACTTGTTGATGATTACACAAGGTGTACATGGCTTTATTTGATGCAGAACAAGAATCAATGTGTTCCAATTATTCATCAATTTTTCACTTTTATTGAAACTCAATATGATGCTCATGTTAAACAAGTTCGGACTGACAATGCTCTTGAGTTGTGTAAAGGGGCAATGACACAATATTTTCACAGTAAAGGCATTTTACATCAACGCAGTTGCGTCGACACATCTCAACAAAATGGTGTCGTCGAGTGCAAACATCGTCACCTCCTTGAGATGACCCGTGCTCTTTCTTTTCAAGCTAATTCGCCATCCAAATTTTGGGGCGAAAGTGTTCAATGTGCAATTTATTTGATTAACCGTATGCAACTTAGTGCTTTGTGCAATATCTCACCACATGAGAAACTATTTGGTATCAAACCCAAAACTGATCATTTTCGTGCCTTCGGATGCTTATGCTACACTTCCACCATTAAGCAAGGTCATAATAAATTCTAATCTTGTGCTGAACCTTGTGTGTTTCTTGGCTACCTATACGGTCATAAGGCGTACAAGGTTTACAACCTTACTACCCACAAATTTCAAATTTCCCAAGATGTTGTTTTCCATGAACATCAATTTCCTTTCCACATACAACAAAATTAATCTCACCCCACATTTTACTTACCGATCACAAATGTTGACCATTATACACTTTATTCTCCTTCCTTTCCTTTTTCTCCACCTAAGAATACTCCTATTCACACGCCATATACTACTGTCACACCTCCTTTTCCCTTGCCACCTCTATTACCTACACCTACATGTAATCTATTACCTACACCTACATCTAATACATTACCTACACCTACACCTAGTTCCTTACCCATTTCCACCCCTAGTACTTTAATTAATCCCACTTCTCCTACATCCAATAACTTACTTTCTCCTACTACTCTATAACCTGTAACCCCACACAATTCCATTGCTCCACTACCCATTCGTAAATCCACACGCTTACACCATCCTCCATCTCATCTCAAAGATTATGTTTGTAATCAAGTCGTTTTCCATTGGTGCAATCTTGTTTCCTTTTCAGCATTTTCCTCTTATTCACCTATTCTCTCTACTCCTCAAACTTAGCAAGAACCTCATACTTAATCAAGTAGCTGCAAATAATCCTTATTGGATTCAAGCCATGAAGGTTGAACTCCTTGCTCTTGAACAAAATAATACATGGGATTTGGTTCCTCTTCCTACTCACAAGAAACCCATTGGGTGCAAATGGGTTATAAAGTCAAGTTGAAATCTGATGGATCCCCTAAACGGTACAAAGCTCGCCTCATTGCCAAGGGTTATAAACAAAAACATGGCATCGACTATCAAGAAACGTTCTCTCTCGCTATCAAAATGACCATTGTCCGCTGTATTATTGTCGTCGCTGCTCAAAATCATTGGCCATTATTCCAATTGGACGTGAACAACGCCTTTTTACATGGCGATTTGACTAAAGAAGTTTTTATGAAAGTTCCCGAGGGTCCTCAATGTGGTCCTAATATTGTATGTAAACTCAAGAAATCTTTATACGGGCTTAAACAGGATTCCCGTTAGTGGTTTGCCAAACTCACTCAAGAACTCCTCTATCAAGGTTTTGTTCAATCAAAGAACGATTACTCCCTTTTTCTCAAGAAGTCTTCTATTCGTTTCTTTTGCCTACCGTGTACGTGGATGATATTATCCTCACGGGAAATGATCTTGCTGGTACTAATGCTTTGAAATCCCACCTACATTCTGTTTTTAGCATTAAGGATTTGGGTCCTCTTAATTTCTTTCTTGGCATAGAAGTCATGTATACTCCTGATGGTATCATTATGTCTCAACAAAAGTTCACTTTGGATTACTTAGAGATTGTGGCATTTCTCAGTTGAAATGTGTTGTTACCCCTCTTCCCATAAACCTTAAACTCCACGCCTCCCAAACAAATCTTCTCCTTGACCCTTCTTATTACGACAATCTTGTTGGCAAAATTAATTTCCTTACTCATACTCATCCCGATCTCTCTTATACCATCCAAACTTTGAGCCAATACATGCAGTCTCCCACCTAAGAACATCTTGCCGCCCTCACTCACACCTTACAGTACATTACTTCTATTGCTGGTCAAGGAATCCTCCTCAAAGGGCCTGACCATATCCAGCTACATGCTTACTCAACTCTGATTGGAAGTCTTCTTAGATACTCAACGTTTGGTTACTGGCTATATTATATATGATGCTTGGTCATTCCCTTATAAGCTGGAAATCAAAGAAACAAAATACTGTCTCCAAATCCTCTTCCGAAGCCGAGTATCGTGCCATGTTTGTTGCTGCGTCTGAAATCACTTGGCCTTTTCGCTTGCTTGAAGAACTCCGGGTCCCTCATGCTGTTTGCAAGACCTAATAAAAAATTATTCTTTCCCATTTAATTAGTTTGTTAGCCTAACAAACTCAGTAACACATTGTAGTAGAATATTCTTTTCTTGTGTAAAGTTACCACCTAATGTACAACTCATCAATTAGTTTTAGTGCGTATTACTTTTTGTATATGAAGAGGAGTACCCTCTACTAATCTGTAATTCATAAAGACATGTAATAAAAAGTTTTCTTTCTCTGTCGTTTTAATTGCTTCGCTACTATTCTTCAATGGAGGTCAAGATAATTTTCTGCTTGTAACAAGGCATATTTGCTGCTAAATATGCAAATAGATCAGCATTTTGTCTAAGTACCTAGATCAAATGAAGTCGGATTTGTTGATCCAAGTCTTTCTCTATCTTCACTGTATTTTCTTTGCCTTAAATCAGTCGGACCACTTTTATATTTTGTTGATTTATCTCCATCTAAGGGGGTACTCTTTTTTATGTTTTCATCGTCTGAAGGTCTGGGATCAATTTTAATTGTATTATGTGTCTCAAATCCAGATGAAGTTGTTACAAACTTTGATTTTTTTAGTTGCCTTTTTGCTTCTTTTTCAGTCTTTTTTCTTGCTCTCTTTCTTTTTGTGAATTACTTTTGTTTTACTTAATATGTTGCGAGATTATCCATTCACTGATTTCCTCTAGTTCTCCCAACATTTTTGTCTTAACCCACAAAGAGTAAAGTCTAATGGTGAGTTGATGGGATTCTAGTTATTGCTACTGTAAACTTTCTTCCCAGAATACAGTTGTATCTGGTTAGGGCGAATATAACATAAAACTCCTGAGGGGCTGTTATTGTTACCTCCAATTTATCTACTATTGTTACTGGCAGAATTACCTTCCCTTTTGCCTTTCTCCAGATTATTGAACGATGGGAGTGGAAGATCTTTTTCGTGTTTTGTCTTCCAAATGCATATGGTCCCAACAGGACTTGTATATGACATTCAACTCAGTGCTACAATCCAACAATACTCTATGCACAGACTGTTCAATAATGTATACCACCATCACTAACGGATCAGAATGAGGATATGGAACTCCTCTGTAATCTTCTCTTGTAAAAGTCATGTCTAGCATTGGTGGTGGCTCTTTTTGTTCTGTTGCCTCAATTAATTCTAGTTCGGGAGAAATGATTGCTCTTAAATGAGCTTCTGAGTCCATAATTCCCCCAGAATTTTGGAAATTGATTAAGATACCTTTCTTCTTCTTCTGAACTGACTCATCTTCCTTTTCGGCAGGTTCTTCTTTCTTTTTGAATCTCCAGACAGTTGTCTCTTCTGGGTTTCTTCTCTTGGTCTATATTATTTGAAATATTTTCATTGAATCAAGTCCTCTATCCTATTCATCCATGACTAGCAATGCTCCGTCCAACGTCCAGGACATTCATGAAATTTACAAAAAGTATCTGGATTCTTTCCTGCCATTTTTCCTTATAATGGACATTGCCACCTAGCATCATCTTTGTGTAAATTGTAAATTTTTGCACGTGATTCTCTTAAAGGGGTGTACTCTAAATAATTGTGAAGACTCGGTACATCCATATCCTTAATTGTTACCTATTTCTTTCTTCTATCACCTCTATCAAATTGTTTTTTTAAAAAACTTTTTTGAGACTTTGCTTTTTTGTTCCCGATGTAATCATCCAGTGATAGCTTTGAAAACTTCAATATCCACATGGGATTGGGCATACTCCCTAACTTCTTTTCATCTTCTTCAAATAGAACCATTGATTACTGAATCTCAAAGCTTTGCTTTCCGGCCTCTCAGAATTGAGTCCTTGTTTAAAGGCAAATGTCTAAATATTTTCCCGAGGATTCAATACATAAAGACTTTCCTTGTCAAATCGTGACATATAACTTCTCAGAGATTTATCTTTTCCCAACCTGATGGTCATCATCTTTATTGATTATTTTGCTCTAGTCGTACGAGATGAAAAATGACTTCTAAATTATTCAGCCAACACACCAAAACTGGATATTGCTCTAGTCCTTCTTGAATTTTCACAGATACCCTGCGGGTTCCAATCCTGCACCATACCCCAGCTTTTTCATATTGCCTACCCAATTTGCTAATCACTGATCTTCTTTCAATTTTCTCAATCTTCCCTGATTCCCTTTTTGTTGCCTGGGAATCTGTTTTATAATAGTCAGTTTCAGCCCATCCCTTTCATATATGGGTACCTTTTGATGAAGTATCAAGATCTGATGGAGTTCTATACTAAGCATACTTTTTCTCTGGTTCAGATCTCTTTATACTTTCTACATGAACATTATTCTTTTTCTAAGAATCCTGCTAAGGGGACTCCTTTGTTTCTTCTTTCTGACTTTGTACTTGAGTATATGATTCATCCCCCTGAATATGCTCCTTCTGGGTAGAAGCAGTTCTCCTTGTGATGTAGTAACATATTCACTTCTTGTTTTTAATGCATTAGCTAGTGCAGTTGCCAACTGGACTAAAGTATCTATAGTTAATGTAAATTACAATTGAACTGCAACTGTCTCTTGTTGATGACTAGGACTAGTTTCTATTGCTCTAGATGATAACAGATTGTGCTAACACGTTTTAAAGATCTGTGACTGTCTCAAGGATCTTTTCTCATGTATCATTTTTTGGATCATGTTGTCATTTTCTGTAGATCTTTGTCCCTGAGATCTACTTCTAGGATGTTGTCTTGTGCCATATTGGCTTGTATTTTTGCTTTGATTTCTCGAATGATTTGGCATCTTCTCAAATGAAAATTCTTACACTGACTTTTGGCAAAGAAAGAAAAACAAGCCCTCTATCTAGAGCCAAATTATTCCTATCTGATTATAAAGACAATTATTTAAATGAAATAATCCCTGATTAACTTATGAATTATCTCCTATCTGGATTTATTACAAGATCCGAACGTTTGTTCTTGCTATCCTGCCAAGCTATGCAATAAGGCCACTCTGAAGACGTCTGAGATTCTACAAAACAAACAAGGGCTTAGCAGGTGTCATATAGATTTTCCGGGGACCTTCTCTAACGTCCAAGTTAGTATTTGAATGAAGCCGCCTAATAGGTCCCTCTAGGTGTACCGTGACAATAAGGTGGATTACTATTAAAGACTTTATCTTGACGCAAGGTCATTATGAAAAAATGATTGTCTAATATATCTTAATTTTCCAAATCGTCATTTGAAGATCAAAGTGGGTATTTGAAAACAGTTGTAATTATACCCAAGTAATAAAGACTAGAGATTTTGGTCAAGTATATTTTTTGTAGAGAGAAATTAATTGCCTCATTTATTTATCGCTCTTGGAGTATTTATAGTCTATCATTTGGTATAGAGAATGTTTAATCTGACTTTAGCAATCCCTAAAATTCTCTTGCATGCTAAAAGTTGTTACTAACTTGACATGTTCAATCTTTATTTTTTTAGTGGTCTCTTTTTATTCTTAAGTATAAGATATATTTATAAGCGTCATCAATAAAAAAAAAAGGGTTATTAACTAATGGACATACATCAATGTTCTGCCAAAGATAGAATCCTCCTATTTTTCAATCCCATTCCAAGACGTGTAACCTCAACATCCTTCTAAAAGTAGGTAAACAATTTTATTACCAAAAAAAGCAATAACCTTTTATCAAAAGCTACCTCAATGGCCATGAAGAAAGTAAATGTAGTATTTGCTAAATATGTCGAATCAGTATTTCCTTATAGGGACAAAAAAAAATATTTTCAGCACTATTATATTATCTTTTCACCCTATTCTTCAATCTTTTCACTAGTGAATAACCTTTGATTTCACTTTTTTAGAGAGAAAAAAGACAATATAATAAGTGAAAATATTATTACTATTTATTCTCTTATTTATTTACATATTCTCTTATTACCTTTCACTTTAAGTTATTACTAACCATTTTTTAGTAGGTATCTCCTATTGTCAAGGTACTAATACTTTTAATATCCCCAAGCTTTCACTTGACATGCTTATCGTATGAATTTCTTTTGGATTTGGAATATAAATCGCAAGACTAAACCTTACGTTTTCTATGCAATGACACTTGCATAAGATGAGTTATTATATAGAGTATACTTTAAATGACAATTGAAGTACAAATCACCATACTTTAATCAAACGTTGACCATTTTTGAGTACAAAAAGCATATTTGTAATGCTCCGGCTTAAGTGACCCGAATAATCTTATAAAAATATGACTCCGTTATACACATTGGACACTAGAGGGAACTCCCTTCTAGGATCGTCAACCTTCCATCGATAAAGAAAAATAACTAAGCGGAAATAAAACATAAGATCGTAGCAAATCTACGACATTTCCAACATATAACTCGAGAGCTCATTGGGCTCTAAGAAGAGTTCAGAAAAAATAACGAAACGACAAATAAACCAAACTAAAGTTCTATTACAAAGTTGTAAATTATTTCTACTCATAGTTTTATTACATAAGAAGAGCAGTCTTGGTTATAACGGTCCTAGGTGGAATCCCCACTCCAGTCCCCACCTGCAATCAACCTGCTAGTCGGCGAATGACAACAAATAGCAAGTTCCAAAGAACAAATTCAATACACGTCAGAGACTGCATACAATCAATCAACAAGTGGAATACAAGCAATGTGTTCATCCTAGCAAGCAAAGGCTCTAATACGTTCATTTCTAAATATTCCCAACTTGTAACGTTTCCCATCTTATTCTGGTCGTCCAAGTAAAAATCCAATCCTTTTTGGAAGAATACACTTGAGAGAGCTAATCCCAAGGCAATCACCGACCTAAGACGTTGTCCGTCCTGTGCAGGTCATCGGAGGTTAAAGTATGCATACCCCCATGATGACCGTAATGATCCAGACCTGCCATGGAAACAATAATTATATAATCCAATCCAAAAATGTTAACCCTTTTGGGTAACCAACACATATATCCTCAATTTTCATGTTTAACTTCTTTCAAATTATTTGAGGTGTCTAATCCTTATGTGATTCACCTTGACAATCCAAAATGAAACAACACTACTTGCACAACCACATAACAGTATGGTCTAAGCGTGTACCTTTAAGCGCTGCAAACAAATGATATTCAAGCACGACAGAAATTTCACCCTCTTATGAATGGAGGTCCTAAATAACACACACACAAAACGATCACGTATTAGAACGTGTTTACACATTTAACCCATTGCATACCAGTAAAATATTATTAAGACTTGATAATTTTAATAGATTTCATCCAATTCCAAATAGTTCAAAATTTTAATACCTAACCTGAAACTTAAATAGCCATTTCGGACACTTTAGAAAATTCAAATGAATTTTAAACACATCCATTTACCATTTTTTATAATTTTAAGCGTTTTAATGAATTTTAAACACATCGGGTAAATAAAACATCAACGTAACACACCCAACACTTCAGGATCGGGGCGCCACTACCGAGGCAGAAGCTGCTGTCCGAAACCACTTACTAATTAAATTTTTTATTAATATATATTTATTATTCAAATTATGAAACCCTTTTAAATCTCATGAATATACAAGACTTTAATCGTCAATCTAAACCATCATCAAACAAAAACATACTCATCCACAAGATCCTTCAAAAACACTTAAAAAACTTCATAAATTATGATAATTAAATTAATTAAATACTTGATCCTCTTATCAAATTAAAATTTTGTAGAGAATCATAAATCAAAACACCTTCTTGAATCAAAAGCATATATATATATATATATATATATATATATATATATATATATATATATATATATATATATATATATATATATATATATATATATATACATATATATATATATATATATCATATATATATATATATTATATATATATATATATATATATATATATATATATATATATATATATATATATATATATATAAATACAATCCTTTAAACAAATCAAATTTTGCTAAAACATTTATAAACTCATGGATACCTACATTACTTAATCCACACATTTTAAATTTCTTCTAACAAATTGAAATCTTGCTAGAGAAATATAAATCATAAAAGAAATTTATTTAAACATCAAAAATAGACTTTATTCTTTTAACAAACTTAAACTTTGTTAAAGAATATTAATCAAGAAAAATCTTATACAATAGAAATATTATATATATTTTTTTTAAAATTTTTTTAATTATTAATTATTGATTTTATATTAAAAGATTAAGTAACTAAATAACGATAACATCGTACGAGATAAAATACGTTACTGTTTGTTACATATTAACTCACTTAATTTCTTATACTTGTCTATTATTTATTTATTTTAATATTTAAATCTCTATAAAAAAATACGGAGTGTTACAGACTACCTTCCTCAAAAGAAGTACGCCCTCGTAACATGCATGAAACATACGAGTATAAAACACAATACTACACACACTAACGCAATACGTCACATGTTTAAAGACAAAAATTTCAAGTCAAAGTAGTTTATCATCACTCGCGCGAAATTCTTATAGCCCTCTACCCCCTTAAAGAAGTTACGTTCTCGTAATGCGACTAACCTGAAACAGATGAGGGTACTTATCCCGCATAGAGTCTTCGATTTCCCAAGTAGCTTCTTCACGTTCGTGATTTGACCACATATATTTTACCATAGATATATCCTTTCGACGTGTACTACGAAACTTCGTGTCCAAGATTCGAACCAGTTGCTCAGAATAGGTCAAGGATGTATCTAATTCTAAAGGTTTGGGATTTAAGACATGAGAGGCTGCAGCATGATACCGTTTTACTGAGACACGTTAAATATATCATGTACCTTTTCTAAAGAATTTGGAAAAGCCAACTGATACGCCACTTTACGAACACGTACTAGAATTTCGTATGGTCCGATGAATCGAGGGCTCAACTTTCCACGAGCGCCAAAACGTACTACTCCACGCATGGGTGATACGCGAAGTAACACTTGTTCTCCCACGATGAACTCTTTTGGACGTCGCTTCAAATCAGCATAAGACTTTTGACGATCTTGTGCTGCTTTCAAACGATCCCTTATCAACTTCACTTTCTCAGTCATCTGGAAAAGGAAATTCGGTCCCAAGGTCACCGCTTCGGTGAAATCATCCCAATAAACTGGACTACGAAAATGACGTCCATACATTGCCTCGAAGGGAGCCATCTGTATCGAGGCTTGATAACTGTTGTTGTAAGAAAATTCGACCAGATCCAAGTGTTCATCCCACGATCCTTGCCACTCCATGGCAATAGAGCGCAACATATCCTCTAATATCTGATTCTTCTTTTCGTCTGCCCATCTGTCTGCGGATAAAATGATGTATTCTATAACAACGTAATACCCATTGCCTGTTGCAAGGTCTGCCAAAATTGTGATAGATATTGTGTTTCTCTATCGGACACAATAGTACGTGGCACATCGTGATATCGCACGACATACTTAATATAAGCTCGAGCTAATTGTTCCATCTCCCAACGACAGTTCATAGGAATGAAACCTGTTGATTTAGTCAAACGATCAAATATGACTCACAAAGCATCATTACCTGCCATTCGTTCGAGGTAAACCCACAACAAAATCCATAGAAATATCATGCCATTTCCACACCGGTGTCTCTAAAGGTTTAAGTAAACCTCCTGGTCTTTTATGCACATTCTTAACCTTCTGACATGTCAAATAGCGTGAGACATATTCTGCAATATCCTTCTTCATTCCCGACCACCAGAACATCAACTTAAGATCTTGATACATCTTGTCACCGCCCGGATGGACTGAAAATTTCGTACATTGCGCTCCTTTAAAGATTCTTCCCCCGTCGGTAAACATCAACGACCATTAAACCTCAAGGTTCCATCTTCGTGAACTAAGAATCCCTCCGCTTTTCCTTCCCGAGCTTGTTCCTTTAATTTCAACAGCTTCGGGTCTTTATCCTGGGAATTCAAAATCTCTTCGAAGAATGAAGGTCGAATAGCTAAGGCACTCAGGCATTTCTTTAATTTACCCGTACGCACCACTTCCAGATTCAACCTAGCAAAATTCTGATGCAACTCTTCAACTCCACCCAAAGCAGATCACTGAGTGATTAGACTTCCTACTCTACGCATCGGTACCAAGTTCGCCCGCCCCTCGTGATACATGAACTCTAAGTCATAATCTGCCATCAACTCTAACCACCGACGTTGTCGCATGTTCAAGTCGGGTTGAGTATTGAGGTACTTCAGACTTTCATGATCATTGTAAATTCTATATTTAACTCCATACAAGTAATGCCTCCATATTTTGAGTGCAAAAACTATCGCAACCAACTCCAAATCATGAGTAGGATAATTAACCTCATATATATTCAGTTGTCGTGATGCGTAAGCAATCACCTTATGCTCCTACATCAAAACATAACCCAACCCTTTCTTCGATGCGTCACTATACACAATATAATCTAACTTAGGGTCAGGTAGAGTAAGAACAAGAGTCGTAGTTAGCCTTTCCTTCAATGTCATGAAGGCCTGTTCACACTCGTCGGTCCACTCAAACTTCTTATCTTTCTTCATCAACGAAGTCATAGGCCGAGCGATTTGCGAGAAATCCTTAAAAAGCGACAGTAATACCCAGCCAACCCTAAGAAACTTCGTACTTCGGTGACACTCTTTGGTGATGACCAGCTTCGAACTGCCTCTATTTTTGTCGGATCCACCGAAACACACTCCTTAGAAACAAAATGACCCAAAAACGACACCTTTTTTCCAACCAGAATTCGCACTTTGAAAATTTTGCATACAATTTGTTCTCTCGTAGGGTTTGTAGGACTAATCGTAGATGTTCCTCGTGCTCATCTCGGTCCTTCGAATAGACAAGTATGTCATCAATAAAGACAACCACGAACTTATCCAAGTACGCGCTAAACATTTGGTCCATCAAACACATAAATGCAGTTGGAGCATTTGTCAACTTAAATGGCATCACGGTGAACTCATAATGCCCATAACGCGTTCTAAAAGTTGTTTTATGTATATCCCCTTCAGCTATACTTAGTTGGTGATAACCCGACCTTAAGTCAATTTTTGAGAAGATCTCGGCTCTTCTCAACAGATCAAATAAATCGTCTATCCGGGGTAACGGGTATCTATTTTTAACGGTTACCTTGTTTAACTCCCTATAATCAATGCATAACCTCAAACTGACATCCTTCTTCCTCACGAACAGAACTAGAGGGCCCCACGGTGAAACACTAGGCCGGATATAACCTTTTTCTAACAATTCCTCAAGTTGAGACTTTAACTCTTCCATCTCCTTCGGAACCATGTGATACGGGGCTTTAGAAATCGGTTCCGTTTCCGGCATCAAATCTTTCGTAAAGTCGATTTCTCGTTGAGGCAGCATACCCGAAATCTCGTCAGGAAAGACATCCAGGAATTCCTTCACTACATCGATATCCTTAGGTTCTTCCTCTATCTTCTCTTCCTGACTGATGTGACATAAATACAGAGGGTGTCCTTGCCTCACAAGCCTTTGCAATTTTAGGGCCGACACTAAATTCGTTTTGGACCCCTTTGGAAATTTTCTATATCTAACCTTTTCTCCTCGTGGTCTTTCCAGCGACACTCTTTGCTCACTACATTCTATAGTGGCTTTATATTTTCCTAACCAATCCATCCCCAAAATTATGTCCAAGCCCTTCATTTCTAACACATATAAGTTGCTAGGAAAAATAACTTTCCCTATCCTCAACGGTACTTCCCTATACAATCTATTACAATTGTACAACATTCCCGAAGGAACAGACATCGCATAAGAAACTTCCTCAAATGTCCCTAAATTTAATTCTTCTACTTTACATTTTGCTAGAAAAGAACATGTTGCACCCGAATCAAATAATACGTTAACAACTAAAGATTTGAGGGGTGAACGTACCTGTGACTACATCCGTCGCCTAGTCAGCTTCTCTTGCGCTGACCGCAGATACCCGTCCACCAACTGGCGATGCATCCATTCTTCCCCTAGTGTTACCCCCACGGTTTCGTATTCTCGATCCTTCGACTCGGTTTCCGTCCACCCGATTTTATCCTCCATTAAAAGGTCGCTGAACCCTCTAGGCTGCATTTATATAATTAACATTTTCGTAATTCTTATTGACTTGCCTTCCAGAGTTGTTTGAATTTTGTTGCCGGTATTGCCTACCCGGCTGTTGACTTCCATTCCCTTTCTTTGTGTAGCATTCGTACTCCCTATGTCCCCTTTTGTGGCAAAAGTTACACAACAAAAAATTCCCGTCACAATCCTTTCCCGGGTGATTCCTCTTGCATCTCCTACAAAAATA